>JAATLQ010031468.1:0-44614 GCA_013421005.1 Heliconius erato x Heliconius himera
ATCAGGGGGATCAGGCGGGGGATCTGGATCCATCTTAAATTTTATAACCTACAAACTAAAATATAAGTATTAAGACTAATCTAACAAATAACAACACAAACACTTACTAAATACAAACACCTTGTTAATAAGGAACCTCTAAAAACTTAAACTTTTCCACTTAAGACAATAAACAACACTAAATTAAACAAAACCCTCACTGACACGTGTGTCAACCAAAACAAACGTCAGCGAAGTCCTGTCAACAAGTGTCATTGTGAGGTAGGTTGATAAAAGACGCGTATTTGTAATTACGCGTACGTTTTAAATGTCCAGCTACAGTATGTTCCGTTTATATTTAGAATTTTTTTATTATAAGAAGATGGGTAGGTAGAGGGAAAATAGTGTTAAGAAATTTCGTTCCCATTTACACACTTCCGTTCTCCGCTTAAATTATAAGTATACTTAATAATCTGTTTATTATTTATAACAAGCGATTAATTATAATTTTATTAATTTACCAATTTTTGTGTATATATTTATATCTAATATATGTATTATATCTAATATATGTATATGTGTATATATGTAAAGTTATGTATATAAGTATATGTTGCACTTGCAATTGCACTTTTAGACCTGCAAATTGTTTTTATTTTTTCTCATACCCATAGGTTGACTGGAAGAAATCTCTATTAGAGATAAGTCCACCTTTGCCAACAATGTAACAATTTTATGGTATTAATGTGAATCACAAAATGCAATAAAGAGTATATATATATATATATATATATATATAATAATAACAGTATCTACACAATTATAAATATTAAATAAAATTAACTAGGTTTCAATAAACCTATAATTAAATTTATCACACAACTTATATAATAAATCTCTGCCTACCCTGCTGTGCTGTGTATGCATTTTGAACCTTAATTAAGACCACCAATAAAAACACCGAATAAAACTTAACATTGTTTTATAATGATTTCGCAAGTTATTACATATAACCTTTTTTATTTAACCTCTTAACCTTGCAAACGTTTTTAAGGCCTATATTCATAAGCCGCTCTCAAGTCCGTGATCGAAAACTGTATCAATTTTTAAAACAGCTCAAGGTGTATCCGCCCACGTTTGTGGGAACTGTATTGTCGCGTATTGTACTCATATATTAATGATAATTTTAAAACAATGCGTGAGAAGTCATAAAGCTATATTGGTAATGGTGTATGCAAATTTATTTACATACAATTTATAATAACAAGATATGGGGGCTAATGGTTCCTAGGTATATATTATAGTCACGTCACTGAAAAGGTCGGTAGGTGGAATATTTGTTTATAAGTACCGCTTAGAAACAGTTTGACACTCCTCTGTGCTGATTTAGTAAATATTTCTAAATTTCAAATATTAAAATGGTGACGTTAAGAGGTAAAATGTTTTTTTTTAATGGGGCGATATGAGAAAATTATTTTTTTTCAGCTTCACGAGTTATTTCTAGCGGGGTAGCCAGAGAGAATGGAGCTCTAGAGAGTGCAACGGGAAGTGTGAAACGGAAGTATCATAATGGGAACGGAGTGTGTTAACATTAGGTTACCAGGTTCAGGATACAGCGTAATAATAAAAATTGTTATTATAATAAATTAATTTTTAACAAACAAGAAAAACCGACTTCAAACAACGAACTAAAAAGTAAAAAATATTTTTACATAATGTAAAACGTGCTTTGATTTTGTTAGACAAAAATAATAAAAAAAAGTTTTTATAATTTTGAAATCGGTGCCAAGTAAAACAAACAAGCTTAGTAATTCGATATTGTTGTAGCATTAGCTTGACACCGACTTCAAAATTACATATATATATATTTTATTAAAAATAGGACTACATGGAAAGCACTAGCTTTCAAATAAAAAAAATCAAAATCGGTTCTCTCAGTCAAAAGTTCTGAGGTATCAAACATAAAAAAATACTATCGAATTGATAACCTCCTTTTCTTACGTCGGAAGTAGGTTAACAATAGGGATATTTAAAGGAGGATACAAGTTAAGCTGTAAATGTCAATATAATTTTATCAAAGGTTAATCACAAAATTTATTAACTTATTTCTATTATTAAAAATAAAATAAATTAAATTAGCTTCACGCTGTATCCCGCACACAGCAGGGTAGGCAGAGGGAACCTAGTGTTAAGACACTTCGTTCCCCACTTTCTGCCGAATTCTGGAGGCATTGCGTGTTGAGTGGCAGAACTCAACGCCGCGCTTAACCTCGACACCAGAGCGAAGAAAATGGAAATATAAATTTAAGTAAATATTTCATCTCCTCGAGTGGGGATCGAACCCACAACCAGTCGGTTTTGCAGTCACACCTCGTGCCGCTGCGCCACGACCGGCCTCATTTCTATATTTCTATTATTATATGAATATAAATCGATTTTCATTCATTCATTTATTGATAAATAGAATTTGGAACTTTAATAAATTAAATGTTGCTAATCTAAATAAATCTAATTTATTACTACTCATTAAAAAATAAATAATAAAGGTTTTTTCTTTTCTTTTTATTATAGATAATGATCTTATTATTTGGTAAAATGATAATTTATATATATATTTAAATATATTTCTTATAAATCTAAAATTGATATGAATAGTAGATAAATATAATATTTCTTAGCTTTGTAATTTT
This sequence comes from Heliconius erato x Heliconius himera, assembly GCA_013421005.1. NCBI lineage: Eukaryota > Metazoa > Arthropoda > Insecta > Lepidoptera > Nymphalidae > Heliconius > Heliconius erato x Heliconius himera. The sequence continues at coordinate 2,670 of JAATLQ010031468.1, forward strand.
CTTTATTCTGGAAGATAAATATTTAAAAATTATAAAGATATAATGATCTAATTCTGAATGTCAAAACTTAATTCTACATATTACGTAACAAGGCTAAACGAGTGAAGTAATATACACAATATATACAAAATATCTCTATCTCTTTCGTTACTGATATTGATATACAACATTTTTAAAAGACTGAATTTCAAATTTTATAAAAATCGATGCCGATTTAAAAAAAAAATCCATACAAATTTTCAACCCCTATTTCATACCTTTAGGGTAAAATTTATCAAAATCCCTTCGTAGTGAAAGTTCAGAATATGAAAATAAACATCTGCCCAAATTTCTCGTTTCTACCATCAGCGGTTACGGCTCTGCGTGCGTCTTACCTCCGTCAGTCAGCACAAGTCCTTTTATATATATAGATAAACGGAACTACTGGGCCTAGAAAGTCGAAATATGGTTTGGAAGGTTAGGTTTAGTAGGATAGTAAGTACGAGTAGAGATTTCGTGAAATCCCTGAAAATTTAGATATGGTGATTTTTCAATTTACTCCTCAAGGTTCACGCTAACAAAGTTATTGGCAACGGCTAGTTGTAAATTATAAATCTTAGAGCTTTTAAATAAAAATCGGGCAAATATAACAACTCCTTAACATTTAAAAATTATCATGTTTTTTAACATTCACAGTATACCTAATAAATCTTAAATTCTTACAATAAAGTACCCTTAAAAATGAATATTATTTGACATTATTAATAAATGTTATTTGTAATATTAAAATAGAACTTACTTTTATTTAGAAGTATACGCGCGAAAACATAAACCTTCCTGTGCCAACTGAACTACTGCTGTAAAAAAAATATTCATACTAAAATAGAATCTACTTTCATTTAGATGTAAAATAATAAAAATAAAAATCAGCTTCACGCTGTATCCCGCACACAGCAAGGTAGGCAGAGGGAACCTAGTTTTATGACACTTTGTTCCCCATTATCCACCGAATTATGGAGGCATTCCGTGTTGAACGGCGGAATTCAACGCGGCGTTTTGCCTCGACCACCTCTACCAGAGTGAAGAAATGGAAATATAAATTTAAGTAAATATTTCGTTTTCGAGTGGGGATCGAACCCACAACCAGTCGATATTACATACACACTTCGTGCCTCTGCGCCTGCTCATGACATAATAAAATAATTATTAATTAATAATTCAATCAATTTCACTGTTGCCAATTTAGAGTAGTAGGTATCCATTATCTTAAACACAATCTCGATATGCTGCCATAATGGGTAAAGGATAACTTCTTTGAAAATAAGTAACTGGACGTCGCCATTATAAAATACAAAAAGATTGTATTACATATTTCACAAGTACAATTACACACAGGTCGTTTTAAATACTGTAAATTATTTATTTGTTTGGGTTTCTTTTTTCAGCTTTACGATGTATTCCGCACGTAGCAGAGACAGCAGAGGGAAACCTTGTGTCAGAACACTCCGTTCCCATTAAGACACTCCCATTTCTCACTTTTGGCCAAATCTGAAGGGATTGTTGCGTGATGAGTGGTGGCACTCAACGCCACACTGCTTACACGACACTAGAGCGCAATAATATGAAAATATCAAATATGTAATTTCCTCAAGTAGGAATCGAATCCATAACCTGTCACGTTTATAGTTACATGCTTGTTCCCCTGCCACACTTAGGAAAGAAAAATGCTTATTTAGAAAACGTATAAACATTTGATCGTAGCGGGACTCGAACTCGGAGTCGGTTTCCAGGAGGCAAGGGTAAATTTTTATTTACCCGTGCCGACGTTTTCTAAATAAGTATTTTTATTTTCCAAGTATGGAATAACACAGAATTTTTTTTTTTTATATATTTAATAAATAGCATTATCTCTTGCCAGACGGTAATTCTTAGTAATAATTATCTTTGGGTAGCGGAAATTTGTAAAAAATCTCCCTACAGAGATGCTAACAACATAAATAAGTTGTAACAAGCGTATAAAAATTACGACGTAGCTTGATGAGAACGTATGGCTTAGTGGTCAGAGCCTGGTCCTATCGAACGGGAAATCGGAAACGGGAATCGAACCTGCAATCGTAGAGTTTACACGGTGTGCTTGCGGTGCATGGTGGCTTCAATCCTTTTTGATCTGATTAGATCTAAAAAGTCTCACCACTACTTTTTAGCTTGAATTTTTTTTATAAAACAATACTATACATATAAGAACACCCTGTACAACGTCTCGTATTAAGCGGACATGCTGTAAAGCAATTAAACGTGTCATAATTATTCGTTAATCCGCAACTGGTTTATTGTGAGAGTAAATAAATTAAATATTCCGCATTTCTTCGAAGGTATACAAGAAGTATTGCTTTATTTAATATGGAGTAAAAATATAAAGGTAATGGTTGCGCAATGTTTATTTTCATATTAAATTTACTTATATTTTTGGTATTACTTCAATTTTAGTATCTACATTACATAGATATATTTAGGCCAGTCGTGGCCCAATGGTACAAAGTGTGACTGTAAAATCGACTGATTGTGGGTTCGATCCCCACTCGAGGAAATTGAATATTTATTTACATTTATATTTTCATTTCTTCGCACTGGTGTCGAGGCAAAGCGCGGCGTTGAGTTCCGCCACTCAACACTCAATGCTTCCAGAACTCGGCGGAAAGTGGTGAACGGAGTGTCTCAACACTAGTTTCCCTCTGCCTACCCTGCCGTGTACGGGATACAGCGTGAAGCTGATTTAATGACATAAATATATTTGTTAAATAAATAATAACTTTGTTCTCCCGAACTCACAACCATGTCCCATTGTGATTGATGGCTTTGAGTTATAAGTTTATATTTATTTAATTAATAAATTAATTAATTAATTTATTAAGTCAAGCTGTAACTAATTAAGCCGTGCTTTGCCTCGTTACCAGAGCTAGGAAATGAAAATATTAATTTTAATTATAAATATTGCCTCGGGTGGGAACCGAACCTGTCGCCTTTATAGTCACATGCTTGTGCACTCGCGCCACGATTGGCCAGTGCTAATGTGTTCTGTTGAAAAAAGCATGTTTTAATTTTTTTAAGTTATTTATTAATTTAATTTTTATCGTCAATTATAATTTACTCCCACACTCAATCTAAATAAATCAATCGATTTACAATCTATAATAAATCTCGAACACGAATGTGACAAATCGTTAATACTACATCATAATAGCTTACTAATCTTTAAAAGACTAATTTAAATTTAACAAATATTTTTAATGCAGTTTCACGTTTTTAGTTTCCTCTGCCTATCGTATAGTAGAATAGCCATAAGAAATCTAGTGGTTAAACCCTCCGTTCTCCATTTTTCGCTTCAATTTCGAGACATAGTGCGTCGTGCGGCGGATGTTAACGTCGCGCTTTGTATAAGTTAAAGTTCATAGATATATTATAAGAAATGGTACATTGATTAAAACATTTTTTAAATCTTCCTCATTCTTTAAGATCAAGCGTCACTGGAATAGTCATCATCTTATTTTACATTTTTGAAAATATATAGCCGAAAAAAGATATTATATGATATTTTATCATCTAAACTGCGCAACCCAATAGGTTTCTATGACGCTCGAGTAAATCACGATTTAGCATCGTGGCCTCTCCTACTATATGTAGATAAACGTCGCTCCGTTTTTCCATTTCTTAAAAGTTGAATGATCTAAGTAGTAAAGTGCCTGTATTAAAAAATACAAATGCACTTCATAAGTGACATTTGAATCCCCAACCACCGAGATGCATCACCACGGCACCACTAAGACAAACTTAAATTTCATCACAAAAACTTACTATTGTATAATGTTTATTATAGTAATTTATCAAGAGCATATTAGTCACTATACATATTAGTCAATTACTCGAATAAACAGCTTCTTAAAGATTAGTTGTTATTGTTCAATCTATCTGGTGTCTTTCTCATTAAATAATATTTTTCTTATCGATTTTCTTTAAAAAAAAATAGATGCTCTATGGTTGAAGTGATAAGAAAGAAAGTAGGTGATAATTATTGATAATCTAATAATTCGTAGGTGATAACGTTCTTAGAAGATATGTTATATTATATTAAGTAAAATTAACTCAGCTTCACGCTGTTTCCCGCATACAGCAGGGTAGGCAGAGGGAACCTAGCGTTAAGATACTCCGTTCCTCACTTTCCATCGTATTTTTCGACGCATTGCGTGCTGAGTGGTGGAACTTAACACTGGGCTTTTGCCTTGGTGCCAGAGCGAGGAAATGAAAATATTACGAAATAATAATTAATTGCGTCGAATGGGAATCGAACCCAAACCGTCGCGCTACAGTCACACACTTGTGCCCCTGCCCCACGACGGCCTCTATTATTATATTATTTTTTCTAAATCGACTACCGTGGTGACAAACAGGACGTGGTGACACGCCTCTATACACTAGAATTTCCGTTGATCTATAAAATTATATTAATTACTAATATTCCGCCTAATTTATGCCAACAGCATGTATGTGTAGACCTTTAAATGTCAAAATGGCCGCCATTTAATTGACATAAGTAGACCTTAAAATTGGATCAATTATATAATATCATTCGATACTTATAGTGTAATGCGTCTTATAATTATGTAATTTGCATTTTAAATTATTACACATTGAATATATATGCAAATTTATCAATAATTTTGTTACTTGGTGTCCAATGGCAATAATCATCTTTTATTATTTTTTTTATTTTTTTACCTTTACCCCCAAATAGTAAGGTAGGCTGATGGAACCTGGGAACCTAGTGGTAGGACACTTTATTCTCATGAATACTTACCGATCCGCACTCTGCGTTCCGCACTTTCCGTCGAATTCTGATGGCATTGCGTGTTGAGTGGCAGAACACAACGCCGCGGCGGTACCAGAGCGAGGAAAATCAAAATTTTTAAGGTCGCTCTTTGTCTACCAGGAAAATAAAAATAGAAAAAAAAATAAAGAGTAAATGAACAACAAAGTTAAAAAAATAAGTATGAAGAAAGTAAAAAAAAACAGTTTTTAATTAATTTGATTCAACTTACACTATACGACGTATGAGTATGACCATTTTTCTGTTGTTGAAGAAATAATCGTAATGTTTTATTGTTTTTTTTATCATCTGTTATTATAGCTTTTGCAAGAGTCAGTTGAGTTGAAATTAAAAAAAAAATCGGCTAGGTATAATATGAAAAAAAAAAAAATAGTAGAAATATGAAACATTTGTTACCTATCTACAATTTCTTATATAAATAAAATACTTTTGATATAGTGATATCTCGAAACATCAATGCGGAGTCACGAGTTCTCGATAACGTCTCGATGACGTACTCGTAAATCAAATTATCGATTTTGTGATTTGCTACAAAAAAAAATGTAAACCAGGATATTAAATAATGAAACTATTATAAATCGATTATAATATTCTATACAGTTACTACGGATGTCAGGGGGTTTCAAGATTTGTTATGTAAGAGTCGCTTTTGTACCAGAGTGATTAATTTTATACTTGTATAATATTTTTACATATATATTAAAAAAATCAGCTTCACACTGTATCCCGTACACAGTAGGGTAGGCAAGGGGAACCTAGTGTTAAGACAATCCGTTCCCCACTTTCTGCCGGATTCTGGAGGCATTGTGTGTTGAGTGGCAGAACTCAACTCCGCGCTTTGCCTCGACACCAGAGCGAAGAAATGGAAATATGAATTTAAGTAAATATTTCATCTCCTCGAGTGGGGATCGAACCCACAACCAGTCGGTTTTACAGTCACACTTTGTGCCGCTGTGCCACGACTAGCCTCAATTATGATTGCAACAAATAATTTGACATTGTGTAGGCTAAACTATATCATAAAAGTTTTCGTAATACGCGTTTTAGCGTTAAGTAAACTAGGTCGAAGTTCTCAGTAACTTAAATAAAAACATTGTTTTGAAGAACAGAGAACACAGTGCTTTTAATTCAGGTGTAAGGTTCTTGTAAAAATACAAATTGGAAAAAATAACACCGCATAGAGAAAGAAAGATTTTTTTAAATGTTCAGTCGTTTTTTACAACATAGCAACCCAACATACTTATGTAACAGATAATATAATACCTCGCATTATACAACCCGCTATTTAATATAATTATATTCTGTATTATACATCAATATGACATGATTTAATTAACAATAATAATTTATGATGATAATTATAATATACATAATAATTATTTAATAAAATATAATTAATAATAATTTTGTATTTAGGATACAAAGTATAGTACTTTTTTAATTTTTAGTATAATTATTTGATATTGAGAAATGGAACATATCTAAATATAAATTGTGAAAGTGGGTAAATGTATTTTAAAAAGAGTATAAAATTATATGTGTCGATTGTATGAATTACACAAATTTGTAAGCCTCTGAATATAAACATAGTTGCATAACGCTTGTTTTACTTCCTTCCCAACTGGCCATCGAAGAAGAACTTGCCATCCACCTTCGTCACACTTAGTCCTACAAAACTAATAAAATGAAAAGCAATAAATAAAATAATTTATAAAATATTAATAATATAAATTTTTATTTATAAATGCCAAAATTTTAATATATGAAACCAATGTTAAGAAGCCCTGAAATGCGCTTACTATTATGATTCACACAGTTCTGTTGCAATGAATGAATCAATCTATGATAAATAGACTTTGTCTAATTCGTAAACATTGTTTTATGACTTAAGTCTGTAGTAGGCCTATTGTAATTCTAAGTTTTACTTTGTTTGGAGGACAGTCGTGGCGCAAGCGTGTGATTGTAAATACGACAGGTTATGGGTTCAATTCCCATTCGAGGAAATTAAATATTAATTATTTATATTTGTTCGTACCGGTCCCGTCTCATTCTTGAGACATTGCGTATTGAATGGTGGAACTCAACGCCGCGCTCTGCCTCCGTACCAAGGTGAAAAAATTAAAATATTAAATATTTAATTCACCAACCACACCCCCCTTTAAATTTTTATACGCTTCTTACGACTTATTTATGTTTTCGAGCGCCAGAGCGCCTGGTCGGTTTCCAGGAGGCGCGGGTTCGAGTCCCGCTACGTTCAAATTTTTATACGTTTTCTAAATAAGTAAGTATTTTTCTTTCTTAAGTGTGGATTAATAATACTTTAAAAATGTTATAATTAAAAATATATCCAGAGCTATATCTTCTTTCAAAGGAAAACAAGACCTACAACCATAACATACATACATAAAGCAATAAGCAAAGAAGGCGTTATTTTAGTAACTTCTTAAAGTTTATCATCACCATATAAGAATACTATAATTTCTTACCGACAATAAACAAACTATAAAACAATATAAGAAGGTGTGTTTAAAACCTATTCATATACATATGTATGACATTTCGATGACGTGATATATGACTAAAACACAGTCAAAGCAATGATATAAATGTCGAATGTTACGGTTATGACTTAATGTAATATACATTGCAAGTATGGGGACTAGAACATTATTAAATATCAAGTAGGTTTTATATTTTATGATATAAAAGCTTAGTAAGTGTGGTGGTTGATACGAATCGGGTGAATTATTTTCATTGCTCTGTTCTGGTACACGGTGTTGAGTTACGTTATTCGAAAATTCTAGAATATCCATTGGTATGGGGAAAACAGAGTGTTTTAGCACTAGGTTCTAATAAAAAAATAAAATAAATGAGAACAACGCCGCCACGAATGTGTGATTGTGGCTTTAAATTCTACCTGGGAAAACTTTTCTTTATCTTCATACTTTGTGGAGTTGACAAAGGCAATAAAATAATAAAATATTTGTAACCTAACAGTCAATATTTTGTTATATTATAAAAAAAATGATAAAAAAGCTAAACAACAAACGTAAAACGTTTATATGAAAATGTTAATATGCTAATATGAAAATTAAACATACTCTCATAATCGATTTAAAACATTATATGTACATATTGTCATCGTGTTATGAAAAATTTAAATGAAGTTATTTTTATAGTTCTATGTCACAAAATACGATAGGCCAAAATCCCAGGGCCTCGAAAATGACGTAGATCTGGGGGTCCTGGGATCTCAGCCTATTAGCTGAATAATAATTTAAATAGTATTTAGTATATATTTTCAGGCATGGTATCTGGGGCCTAGCCTATTGAGTATGGTATATAGCGTGACGATATTTTTATTTTTATATTTCTAAATATATAAAACGGTTTTAAAATGATATTACAATATAAATAATAAGTATGTATTGGTAACGAAAACGTGTAATTTTAAAGATCTACGGATAACACGTTTCTACATGTGACTACATACTATATTTAGTCTCCTAACTACTTTTATTTAAAAACACAAATTTTAGATATTATTTAAAATAAACCCAAATACATAGCATATAAAACAAAAAATAAAATAACTTTAATATTAAAATATTTTTTTGATTATTTTGACAGCAAAATCAATTAACCGATTGTAGAACAGTTTATTTGCTATTTCACACTTAATAGTCTTATCTAATTAGTGCAACATATAGTTTATTGCACGTTGGACTCGTAGTATGAGGTTGATGGATGAGGTCAATCATAATATTTTTTTTAATATTTACTAGAATGTTGCCAGATATTACATAAAATTTTTATGCAAACTCTGAAGGCATTGCGCATTGAGTCCGCGTTTTGCCTCGACACCAGAGCGAACAAATGGAAATATAAATGTAAATAAATATTTCATTTCTTCGAGTGGGGATCGAACCCGCAACCAGTCCCGTTGTGCCACGACTGGCCTCAAATATCATATTTTAATTTATCTTTATTAAAATATTTAGAAAAAATATTTTAAAAAAATATTTCGTTTTTTTAGATAGAGATTTTGATAGCTCTAAGTAAAATAACTAAGACAGGCTGATATAATATGTGCGATATCTTTTTATATACATAGGTACATGTTAATATAAGTTGTTGTTAGTTTAATACAGATAAACCAAATAACCGCTAATCTATTATTGATAAGACCGACAAGTTCTCTGACCCTCTATTTTTTTCTTTTCCTCTTGTATTCGAATTTTTATATTATTATGTTTATAACTAATTATGATATTCAAAATAGTGAAAAAAATAGATTTAAATATAGATTTATTATTAAAAAATTAAATTAATTTATTATTTTATATTTCATTACCTGACTGAAACTAGATAAGAATATATTATTTTAAATGGCAACACTGGTACAATTAATACAAATAACACATTAGTAAAAAATATATACTCAATATTTTTTTACTAATTTATTTTTATTTAACTATCACCATTTTTTTTAATTATAACTTTTTTACAAATATAACTAGTAACACTGTAACAACGCATACGATGTTTTGCGTAAGTTATTATAGATGTGGTTGATTTACACTGAATTTAGGTCACATTACGTTTTCGAAAGTAGTCCATCCAGATTCCGCGACAAAAAAGAAGTAAAGGCCATTATTCTTGTCCAATACAACACTTTAAGGCTTACCGAATATCACACGATTCCGGTCATGTGTGAATTTTTTTTAGGATTCCGTATATTACAAGCGAAAACTATTTAAAGCAAAACATAAGCAATACTATAGAAAAAACAATATACATGATTTCTTTCTATATTTAATGAATATAACTTTGTATTTAGATTTAATGTAAACGTAAGATAAGATTAAAATATTTTTAACATTTTTAAAGTGTTATTCCACACTTAGGAAAGAAAAATACTTATTCAGAAAACGTACAATGGTCGGTATCCAGGAGGCGCGGATTTGAGTCCCGCTACGTTCAAATTTTTATACGTTTTCTAATAACTAAGATTAAAGTACCTTATAATTATATAAAAGTCTCGTTGGTATCGTTACTGCACTTTGGGACTCAATAGTTATGGATTCACAGTTCATTGATAAGAGATTGAGCTTATAAATAAATTATTTATTTCGTCTATATCAATACATTGATCGTATACCATTTTATATATCTGTTTCAGCAGAAGTAAATTATAAGTAAGTAAATAATTTTAGCTCTCTTAATTACTTTATTGAAGCTGTCGCGGCGCAGTGGCACAAGCGTGTGACTGTACACGCATATACAACCGTTGTGGATGCGATTCCCATTCGAAGGAATATTTTTTTTTTTTTCTTTTTATTTCTTCGTTCGGTAATAACTTAAAGCTCGCTGTTCGCCACTCAACACGTAATGTCTCGAAAATTCGGCGGAAAGTGGGAAACGGAGTGACGGAGTGTCTTAACACTAGGTTCCACGTTCCCTTTCTTTCGTTCTGCGCACCCTTTTATATGCGAAACACAACGTGAAGGTGAAAAAAAAACTTTATTGTTCAATTCACACAATAATAAGGAACAAAAACAACATAAAAATAATAATAGCAGCTTAACACAATAATTTAAAATAAATACTTTTAGTTCATTCTTTATAGGTCACGGATATTACATTGTGCTTTTAGTCCTTGACACAATTTGAATCTGTGCCAATAACTTGACTAACTTGTGAGTGCATGAAGTAAGTAAAATCAAAGAACCTTCCCAAGATTTTTTTTTCAAGGATATATATTTTTTTTAAGTTTCACGCTTTATCCCGCATAGCGAGATAGGCAGAGGTACACCGTTCAAAATCGCGTATACGGCAGAGCTCAACGCCGCTTGTTTCCTGAATTTAGAACCGATTATTATCTTGAATATAAAAATATTCATATTTAAATATATATTATAATATATATAATTATAATTCAAATATATATTATACATATAAATATAATCATAAATAAAATAAATCAGCTTCACGCTGTATCCCACACACTGCTGGGTAGACAAAGGGTACCTAGCACCAACCTTGTCCTCGGCACCAGAGCGAAGAAATGGAAATATAAACTTAAGTAAATATTTCATCTCCTCGAGTGGGGATCGAATCCACAACCGGTCGGTTTTACAGTCACACTTTGTGCCCCTGCGCCACGACTGGCCTCAAATATAATAGTATGATTTATGACTGTAAATAATCTGTCGCTGCTCCAGTCTGTTATTGCCTAATGTTACTAGATCACTGAGACACTTTCGGGCTGACTGACACTGAGAGATATTTACATTAAGATAAGTTGATAATTGATACGATGACTTTTAAAGTGCATTTGATGATGCTTGCGTAGTTATAGTGACGTTAATAATTGTTTTTTCAGTTGTGACATACAAAAATGTGATAGTTCATAATATATATTTTTTTTGTGTTTATATATATTTTGTTTCAGTATTCCTCAGGTCGCAGGGTAGGCAGTGGGAGTTCAGTGTTAAGACACTCCGCTCTACACCTTCCGCTAAATTCTGGGCTTCTGGAGTTATTCTGCGTTCAGATGTGGAACTCAATATCGCGCTCTGCCTCAACGCCAAAGCGAAGAAATGAAATGAAATGAATAATTGAATGGAGCTTAAATATCGTTTTGTTTTTGTCTTCATCTTTATGCTGTATTCTGCATATGGCAGGGATATAACAGAGAAACTAGTGTCAAGATATTTCGTTCTCCGCATGTCGCTCCAGCTTGAGTCATAGCGTGTAGAGTTGCGGAAGTCACCGGTGCTGTTTGTTTTTTTCTATTTTATTAACATACATAATTTTATATACATACTAATTTATTCTTAAATTTTACATTCTTACATGACTCCATTTCAGACAATTTCATCACATATATCGTATATTTGTATTTGGTTACTAATAATATATGAATTTAAGTAATTAATTATTACGTATTGTAAGTAGTAAATACGGTTCGAGGCGTTACCTTTATTCGAAATCATACTTTTAAAAAAAAATCAGCTTCTCGCTGTATCCCGCACATAGCAGGGTAGGCAGAGGGAACCTAGTGTTAAGGCACTTTGTTCCCCACTTTCTGCCGATATCTTGAGGCATTGCGTGTTGAGTAGCAGAACTCAACGCCACGCTAAGCCTCGACACCAGAGCGAAGAAATGGATATATAAATTTAAGTAAATATTTCATCTCCTCGAGTGGGGATCGAACCCACAACCAGTTGGTTTTACAGTCACACTTCGTGCCGCTGCGCCACGACTGGTCTCAATAAAAAACAAAAAAATATACTTTTCTTTAAATGAATTTAACTGTTTATACATAATTACATATATACACCAAAATATTGCGTTATAAACTTCTATCTTTTGGTAAAATGAGTAAAATAAATGTAATATGCCTTAGAGCCACTTGCTCAAACCTTAAGTAGGTCCAGAGCAGTTAAACATTCGATTCTGCAATATCTCATAAAATATTCACTCGATTTTAACAATTACATCGTAAATATTTTTTTTTATACGACGACGTTCAGAATAAATTTTCGATAAAAACATTTTACACGGCGGTTGCAAGGTATATGCAAATTCTGTTTTCAACATGTATAATCTAAATATCAAGAACGTTATGACTAGATACCATATAAGTCCTTACGATTTAAATCAGTCTTTACTATTCTAATAGGTAAATAGATCAAATTTTTATAGGTCAACAAGTCAAGTTATATTATTAAGGATATTTAGAATATAAACTAAAATAATTTATAAATAAATAGTTCTCTACAACGACATATTATTTATGTGGAAATTCCAGGCCAGTAGTGGCACTAGGTCAAGCATACGATTGTAAGCGCGTCAGCTTGTGGGTTCTATTCCCACTCGAGAAAATGAAATAATTATAAAAAATATCCTCATTTCCTCGCTCTAGCAACAAGATAAAGCGCAGCGTTGAATTTCGCCACTCAACGAGCGGATAGTGATGAATCCAGTGTTTTAAAACTAGGCCTCCAGGTTCCCTCTGCCTACCCTGCTATTTGCGGGAATTAAAATTAAAATTAAATTAGCTTCACGCTGTATCCCGCACACAGCAGGGTAGGCAGAGGGAACCTAGTGTTAAGACACTCCGTTCCCCACTTTCTGCCGAATTCTGGAGGCATTGCGTGTTGAGTAGCAGAACTCAACACCGCGCTTAACCTCGACACCAGAGCGAAGAAATGGAAATATAAATTTAAGTAAATATTTCATCTCCTCGAGTGGGGATCGAACCCACAACCAGTCGGTTTTGCAGTCACACCTCGTGCCGCTGCGCCACGACCGGCCTCAATTGCGGGAGATGCAAGATGTAATAAAAAAAATTGTACAAATTAAAATTTAATTTAAAAACGATTAATCTACAATGTAATTGGATATATAGTAATTATGTAATTAATATAATAAGGCAAAAGAAAACCGACGTGTAACATTATCCATAGGAAGCGCCGAAGCTAACGGCGCGTGACTAAAAACAAATGTAAAGAAATCGATATTATGCATCGATAAGTCACGTACAAGTAATAAAAAATACAGTAATAGATTAATTTTGACGTGAGAATAATGTTTGAATGTTGTGACACTTGGAATAGAGATGGCAAATTTAAATTTAGAACTTGTAATATAAAACAGCTTCACGCTGTTTCCCGCGCAACAGGGTACTCTCTGTTTCCCCATTTTCCACCAAATTCCGGAGGCATTGCATGTTGAGTAGTGGAATTTAACGACGCCTTTTGCCTCGGCAACGACAGTGAAGAAATGAAAATATAAATTTAAATAAATATTTCAGTATAGGCCTAGAAGTGTGACTGTAAAACCGACTGGTTGAGGGTTCGATCCCCACTCGAGGAGATGAAATATTTACTTAATTTATATTTCCATCTCTTCGCTCTGGTGTCGAGGCAAAGCGCGGCGTTGAGTTCTGCCACTCAATACGCAATGCCTCCAGAATTCGGCAGAAAGTGGGGAACGGAGTGTCTTAACACTAGGTTCCCTCTGCCTACCCTGCTGTGTGCGGGATATAGCATGAAGCTAATTTTATTTAATTTAAATATTTCATTTCTTCAAGTGGGGATTGAACCCACGATAAGTGTTTACACTCACACACTGGCACCCCTGCGTCACAATTGGCCTCAATTTGCACATATTCATTAAAAAAAATAGTATCGTTTAGATACATTGTATTTTAAGAATATTTTCCCATTATTTGTAGCCTTCCAGTAGTCGAAATTTCATAAAAAAAAGTCTACTTTGACAAAGTGTAGTGTAAAAAATATTATCAAATAAATAAACGTGAGATGATGAAATATGGAATGGTAAAAAAAAGTCGACATCTAGTATAGACGAGTGATATATTGTTTCATTTAAAGTATAGACATGACAACTCACTCTATTTGACACGACATGTAGTTTAATTACGCAAGTTGTCAAAAAGCGACCGAAATCTGGTACATTTAGCGGTTCCCCAAAAGGTAAGTCTTGTTGACCCACATGCTGTACCGCTGCTCCGCGTAAGCACCGAGTATTTGACATTATTTATGTAACAATACAAAGTATTATTACAAATATTCTTTTTAAAATTATTAATATAATAATAGATGTCAATGTGGTGTTGTTAACGTAGTTGTAAGTTTGAATCAGAATAGCCTTTTTTAGCTTTGGCCACGAGGCAAAAGCCCGCGGTTGAGTTCCATTACTCAACAGGAAATGCCTAGAAAAATTTAGCAGAAAGTAGAGAACGGCATATCTTAAGACTAGGTTTTCTCTGCTGTTCCATCTGCTGTGGGATACAACATGAGCTGTTTTGTTTTGTTTTAATAAGTTTATATGAAGTTAACATAATATATATTTTAAACTTGAGCATCTCTTATTTGAACCCTCAACTACTAGGCTCATTATAAGTCAAACTTATTCTACGCAGAGAAAAACCTGCACACATAAAAAATACATTTGTTAAACTTTAATTCAAGACAAAAATTTTAAAATAGATTGAGACATAAAAGTTAATTTATTTTATGAATACATGAATTTAGCTAACGAATTTTACATTGTAATGTTGAAATTATATAAAAAAATAACACGAGTAAAAAAATATTTTTTTTTTAAGTAATGGAGCTTACTTTGTTTTTTAAATGTGTGAAGCTATGAATTAAGCTCGTGTATACGTAACGTGACCAGACGTTCCGTTTTGAACGGGACTGTCTCGTTTTTCGCACGCAAGTGTATCCTGGTGTCTCAAAACGTGCCAGCAGGACCTACAAATGTCTCGTTTTCCCCCTAAAGGCATGTAAATTTGGTCGGTTGAAATAAGTGTCATAAACTTTTTTATTAAAATATCAATTTCATCAAAGCCAGAATTTGAGGCCAGTCGTGGCGCAGCGGCACAAAGTATGACTGTAAAACCGACTGGTTGTGGGTTCGATCCTCACTCGAGGAAATAAAATATTTACTTAAATTTATATTTCCATTTCTTCGCTCTGGCGTCGAGGCAAAACGCGGCGTCGAGTTCTGCCGCTCAACACGCAATTCCTCCATAATTCAGCAGAAAGTGGGGAACGGAGTGTCTGTCTTAACACTAGGTTCCCTCTGCCTACCCTGCAGTGTGCGGGATACAGCGTGAAGCTGAAAAAAAAATCACCGAAAAAAAACGAAAGCACTATGAAACATCTAGAAAAATTATATCCTAAAAAACGAAAGCCACACTAAAAAAACGAACGCACATCCCTACAAAACCCACAAAAGCCTACCACCTAAAGCCACTCTAAAATGTCCCGTTTTGAGCCGAACAAAAAATGGTCACATTATGTACTAGTATATATCATAACGTGTAATACGGTTGGCAGTTTGACCTCTTTACTTATAGATATTAGATAAAACGACACAATGGTGGGAAAGCCGTAGCTAAGCTGATTCTGAGCTCGCATTAAGTTATTATAATAGCTATGTGAGTAGATGACTTATATGGGGCCATATTGCTTTATTATAACAAAAGATTTTATTAAAGGATTTAAATAAGTTGTTATGATATGTACAAATAAACATTGTAGTTTGTATATATTATGTGGCTATAGTAGTTATTTTTTTGGCTTAACGCTGTAATCCCGCATATAACAATTTAGGCAGAGGAAACCTGGAATCAAAATAAATCAGCTTCACGCTGTATCCCGCACACAGCAGGGTAGGCAGAGGGAACCTAGTGTAAAGATACTCCGATCCCCACTTTTTCTGGAGGCATTGCGTGTTGAGAGGCGGAACTCAACCCCACGCTTTACCTGGACACCAGAACGAAGAAAATGAAAATATAAATGTTAATTAATTATTTCATTTCCTCGAGTGGGGATTGAACCCACAACCGGTCAATTTTACAGTCACATTTTGTGCCCCTGTGCCAAGACTGACCTCGAGGAAACCTGGAAACTTAGCATTAATTAGTATTGCGTTCTCTCCGCCAATATTCCGTATTTTTCTTTTATTTACGTATTTTTCTTTATTTAAAAAATAATCTACTGATACATAGTGCAATAGTTAAATTTTATTAAGACAATTCAGCGAAACTACAAGTTTTATATAAGTTTTTATTTTGGTAATAAGTCACTTTTAAAACTCGCACCCTTCAATCGAATCGTACAAAATAAAAAGATTTTGATGATATTCAAAAAATAGTGGTGGGGATTGAATGTCAATGGGATTTTAAAATGCATACAGTAATAACAAACAAAATTACAAAAAATATTTTATACTATTAAATATTTTATATATATTTTTTTATGATTTTGTGTATAAAAATGTTATGTTAAGAACATGACATTTTTTTATGCGTGATATTCAAGGTTGAGTAGCAACTTTTTTAAAATGTTTATTATTTATATTAGGAAAACATAATATTACTCACAACTATTTCTTGTTCGAAGAACAAGATAGAAGAACTTTGACCTCTTCGACTAGAATATAAAGAATCATATCGTATAATAGAAATAATTTAACACTTAATTATAATATGTTCAAACTGCTCCAGTTCCATAAATAATATTATACCATTGTTATTTTAATCGATTCTAAAATCGAATCACATATATTATCGATTTTAGTTGTCTGTGGATCATCGGAATGCTATTTTTATGTGTTTATTCAAATGATGTAAAATAGATTTAAATGAGTTGTATTATGTTTTACATTAGGCAAATTAGTATCTGTATCAATCTATATAATTGTGTTGGGAAATATTATTAATTTTAATATTTAAATATATGTTTTTGAATATTTGGTAGTGAATTTAAGTTATAATTTATTATAAGGTAAATTCCTTAGTGGTGGAAAAAAAGACGAAATAGTTACTGCATTTATTTTATTGGGTTAGTTACTTTATAATTCTATTTCTTAATTTACAAAAATATAATATAATAACGAAGTATTAAATGAAAATTTTTATTTATTATGTACAACTAAATATAAATGATTTATAAATAAATGATTAGATTATCACAGTACAATTTCGTAGTATATCGTAGCGCAGTGGTTCGTGCCGTCCATCGTTACCGTCTGAAAATAACAAATAATACTACTATTATACTATTAATATATTATGTTACCTATTGGGGCGGGTCGTGGCGCAGCGGCACAAAGTGTGACTGTAAAACCGACTGGTTGTGGGTTCGATCCCCACTGGTGGAGATGAAATATTTACATAGATTTATATTTCCATTTTTTCGCTCTGGTGTCGAGGCTAAGCGCGGCGTGAGCCATTCAACACGCAATGCCTCCAGAATTCGGCAGAAAGTTGGGAACGGAGTGTCTTAACACTAGGTTCCTTCTGCCTACCCGGCTGTGTGAGGGATACAGCGTGAAGCTGATTTGATTTGATTTTATATTATACAATTTTACATAGAACCATACAATTGTGTATTAGTTTAATTGGTGTCACAGCTTATGGCTGTTTGTGTAGATTATAATTTAAAATTAAAAAAAAAAAATTAGAACATTTACCATTTTAACTTCGTCGTCATAGAATTCTCTTCTGAAATACGCAATTTTTCCATCTGGCATCTTAATCAGTTGTTTCAAAACGCTATCACCTTCTAGAGTGTATGTTATTTTTACCTATAATAAATAAAAAATATAAGAATTCTGGACATCCGGCAGTGTAAAGACGGGATAAATATCTATTCTCAGTTTTTCGAATTTTACTGTTAAATCATTTTGATGTAGATCATTGCTGCGATGGTTTCTTAATGTAAACTATAACAATTTTCATCTAAGATCATTAAATATTATTATATTATAGAGGCCGTTGTGGAGCAGTGTCACAAACACGTGACTGTCAATGTGAAGGTTGTGGGCTCGATCCCCACTCGAGGGAAAGAATTATGCTTTATTATATATTGATTTCTTCGCTCTGGCAAGCGCGGCGTTGAGTTCCACCACTCAACACGCAACGCTTTGATAACTCTTAAAGTGGGGAACGGAGTGTTTTTATATTAGATTTCCTCTGCCTTCCCCGTTGTATGCGGGATGCAGCGTAAAGCTTAAAAAATATACAGAATTTTTTTTTTTTAATAATTACGTCAGGACAGAACCTGTTAGAAACACAAAAAAACACGCATATAATAAAATGCTTATTGCATGTCAAATTAATTTTGGTTTCATTGTAAAGTGAAAGTAGATTACAATGAGTTTTATTCCGGGAACATATTATTTAATACATATATGTATAATATTAAATAAAGATTTTTTTTTAAATATTTTTCTTTGTTACATTAATAATTAAGAATTTAGATTTTTTATTGCAGATTACTCAAATCACTCATATAAAACTAGTAAAAATACAACTAAAATACAAAAAATATGTATAGTGGAACTGAAAATAACACATATCTAATTATTTTTATAATGAAAAATAAAATTAAACTCAAAAGCAATGTATATTTATATACATTTAGAAGGAAAAAAGTTAAAAAAAAACTAAAATGAACAAGTAAACCTGCGTTCTTAGGTAGCTATATTAAGCAAGTGGATTATCCACACGAAACATATCGCTTAAACGAACGTGACCTTAATCCGTCGATATATTTGTGGCAACCAATTTATCAGAATTTCATAAGTACATTTACTAGTTATATAATTTTTTTTTTTTATGATAATAGATTAAAATGAAATACATATGTATTAGCTTCACGCTGTATCCCGCACCCGGCAGGGTAGGCAGAGTGGCCAAGTTTTTTAAGACACTCCGTTCTTCATTTTTTGCCGAATTTAATTTTTGCGGAACTCAACGCTTTTTTGCTTTGGTGCCAGAGCGAAGAAGTGAAAATATTAAAAGATCCACTCCCTCGAGTGGGGATCGAACCCACAACCGTCGCGTTACAATGACACTCTTGTGTCCTTGCGCCACGAAGGCCTCATCTGTGAGGCCTTCGTGGCCTTGCCTTTTATAGCGTGTCTTTTTTATGTGCCTTTTTTATTTTAACAAAAATGTGATATTGTATTTCTTGCTATTATTAAGGAACAGGTTTTGCTATAGGATAATATAAGGATAAGATAGAAATTCCTGAAAAGTTTATTAAGCTCAATAAATATATATCGTTTTCTTATAAGCAACCATTGTGACCAGTAATGGCGCAGGGGCACAAAATGTGCCTGTAAAATCGACTAGTTATGGGTTCGATTCCCACTCAAGGAAATTAAATATTTACTTACATTTATAATTTCATTTATTTGTTCTGGTGTCATCGTTGAGTTCCGCCACTCAACACGCAATGCCTCCAGAATTCGGCAGAAAGTAGGGAACGGGAGTGTCTTAACACTAGGTTCCCTCTGCCTACCCTGCTGTGTGCGGGATACAGCGTGAAGCTGATTTATTTTATTTTATTTTTTTATGTATATATATTTTTTGTGATATCTAAAAATATATATATTTTTTATTATTTTGTAAGTCTCGTGACTAAATTAACTAGACCTACATTACGTACGGTAAACTAAACTTGTTGTTCATATTAAATAATCTAAAGGATAAACAATAATCTCAAAAGATATGTATGATACAGATAAAAGAGTTCAATGTACTTCTAATGTCAGTTTTAGTTGCGAATTTTTTTTAAATTTTCAAATTGACTAATTAGAAAATAAAAAAACTACTGTTATTATACTGCATATAATATATAGTTATTTTTACAGACTGGAGCAAAATATCTCGTTATACAATAAATACGGCAGGTTGTAGGTACGATTCCCACTCGAGGAAATTAAATATTTAATATTTTTATTTCATTTTCTTAAAAAAAAAATAATAAATCCATTATTCTTTTTATTTTCTTTGCTCTGGTGTCGAGGCTATGCGATTCTTAACACTAGGTTCCCTCTCCCTCCTGAGTGCGGGATACAGCGTGAAGCTGATTTGATTTTTTTGACGTATCTATAAGGATTAATTGTCTTTGGATATCTTCGATTAAGTGCTATAGTAAGTCGCTAATTGTACAAGTCATGTCACTTATTTATTTAATTTTGTAGTCAATTTATCTTTATAATCATTATCTAAAGTGATATTTTTCTTTATTTTGTTTATTTTTATATTATTTTTTTTTTCAGCTTCACGCTGTATCCCGCACACTGCAGGGTAGGCAGAGGGAACCTAGTGTTAAGACACTCCGTTCCCCACTTTGCGCCAATTTCTGGAGGCATTGTGTGTTGAGTGGCGGAACTGAACGCAGCGCTTTCCTCTCGACACCAGAGCGAAGAAATGAAAATATAAATAAATATTTCATCTCCTCGAGTGGGAATCGAACCCACAATCCGTCGATTTACAGGAACACTTTGTGCCCCTGCGCAACGATTGGCCTATATTAATAATTAATAATTGTTAATAATCTGACGTGGAATTGTTGTTTTTGTTACAATAGAAAGCAATCCTTATTTTTGAATCAGGCTAATTTTCTATACTTTATTATAGTACCTATTTTTTTCTTTCTACTACGAGGTACAGTTGTTTGTTACATTATAAGTTTTTAATTTAATTACTGCATCCCGCGTATAGCAGAGGAAAACTAGTATTAAAACACCCCGTTTTCCACTTTCCGCCGAAACTTCGAACAATTGCGTATTGTGCGACGGAACTCAACGCCGCCCCTCTACAACAGAACGAAGAAAATGAACATATTAAATATTTAATTTCCTCAACTTGAACAGTGCCACGACTGGCTCATCATTTATATACGTATATTAATTTATAACTTGCTTATAACTTGTGCTTATTATGACCACCATATTTAAGTACAGATATGAGAAATTGGAACATAATTCATTTCACCAAAACGGCTATACGACTAATATTTTAAAAATGGCGATAAATTGTGTAATGAAATGTGTTTTGTTGTATCGGTAGGACGTTTTCGAAAAGACGTGATTATTTTTTTGTTGTCTTTGTATCCCGCACACAGAAGGGTAGGTACAGGGAACCTAGTGTTAACACTCTCCGTTCTCCATTTTTCACCAAATTGAAATGAAATGTTTTCGTTGAGTGTGTGAACGAAAACTCATAATATTTTAATACATCTTTATTTAGAAAACGTATAAAAATTTTAACATAGCGGCACTCGAACCCGCGCCTCCTGGAAACCGACCAGGTGCTCTGTCCCCTAATCCATACGTTCAAATCCGACATTCGCCGCCTGGTCGGTTTCCAGGAGGCGCGGGTTCGAGTCCCGCTAGGTTAAAATTTTATACGTTTTCTAAATAAGTAATTTTCTTTCCTAAGTGTGGAATAACACTTTAAAAAATGTTTAAAAATTTTTAATACATATTTCAAAAACTTGTTTTTGCCTTATGCATTCTGCATAGAGCGGCGCAGGCGCTGTGGGTGGGTAGTGTTAAGACATTACCTATTTTCCGCCAAATAATGAAACCATTGCGTGTTGAGTGGCTAAACTCAACGCCGGGCTTTGCCTCGATACCAGAATGAAGAAATCAAAATATTAATATTTCATTTCTTCGAGTGGGAATCGAACCCACAACCTGTCACGTTAACAGTGACACTTTGTGCCCCTGCGCCACGACTGACCTCTATTATATTATATTTCAAAATAAAGATGCGATAAAGCACTTGCCAAAAATTACTACATAAATATATCTAGATAACAACTAAATAAAAACAAATAATTATAATTAGAGATTAGAACAAATGTCAATTCTTTATTTAAAAACATAAATATATGATAAAAATATGCAATAGGAGGATGACGTGACTGATAGCACGTGAGGTTGTGGGTCAAATCTGCCTCATATAAATTTAGTGCTGAAAATATAAAAGCAATTTAATACATATACATATATGAGTACATGTATCTTGAAATATATATTATTTTTTTCAGCTTCACGCTGTATCCCGCACACGGAAGGGTAGGCAGTGGGCACCTAGTGTTAAGATACTCCGTTCCCCACATTCCGCCGAGTTTATTGGAGGCATTGTATGTTGAGTGGCGGAACTTAACGCCGCGCTTTGCTTCGACACCAGAGCGAAGAAATGAAAATATTGATGTAAATAAATATTTCATTTCTTCGCGTAGGGATCGAACCCACAACCAGTCGATTTTACAGTTACACTTTGTGCCTCTGCGCCACGACGGGCCTCTGTAATATTTTTGTATCGCAAAAAATATTTTTTAAGCTATACCTTTTGGCCATCCCTCCTCTCCATCTCCTGTTCGACCCCTAGTTTAAAGCAATGCGATAAATGTCTTCCCTCAATATCTAAGTCCATACGTAGACATTGGCCGTCTATTACGGTGTAGCTTACTAGAGGCGCCTTTACTTGAAGTGCCTTCACTATTTCATCATTTCCATCTACAAATAGTATAGCAAACAACATTTTTTATATAATATGTAAATATGAAGATAAAATAAACTTTTACAGTAAAATCCTATTGAAAAATATTTAATAACATCTTAATTTATATTGAGGCCTGTCGTGGCGCAGGTGCACAAAGTGTGACTGTAAAATCGAGTGGTTGTGGGGTCGATCTCCACTCGAGTAAATTAAATATTTATTTACATTTATATTTTCATTTCTTGGCTCTGGTGTAGAGGCAAAGCGCGGCGGCAAAGTCACTCAACACACAATCCCTCCAGAACTTGGCGGAAAATAAGGAACGGAGTGTTTTAATAATAGGTTCTCTTAGACTGCCCTGCTGTGGAGCAACATTTTTTTAAAATTTAATCGAAAAAAATATATTAATAAATACAAATATATATATAACACCAGAGAACTCCTAAAAATCTCACTTGAAAAAACACATTATATTCACTATAAAACAACACTCACTAAATAACAAGGGGTCACTCACTAGTAACTGCCAATAGCTCGTCTATATTTTCACATCGAACTCTGCGAAACTTTTTACCCGAGAACCACATACTTTCATACACCAAATATTTATAGAGTAATATCAACTGTAAAAATACATCACTATCCGTATTTTTACGTTGTCATTGCTTACGATAAGATTTTGCATAGTGCTGTGTCATGATAAGACAGAAGATTATTGCAAATTACTATACATATAAAGATTATAACTTGTTTGTGTGTTTATCTATTAATAAGATCTTTTTATTAATTGGGTGACGCAGGAGCATAAACGTGTGACTGTGAATGCGACAGGTTGCGGGTTCGATTCCCACTGAAGAATTGTTTTTTGTTAGATGATCTGTAATCAGTCGATGAGTATTTGGTGTAGGTATCATATTTTGTCAGGGAGCTTCACAATGGAAGCAACTGTTCTCAATTCCTGGAGTCTGGCTCTTGGATATTACATCGATATTAAGAAGGTCAGATGTGAGGATACTGAGGTGATTCCTTAGCCAGTTTTTATATCTTTCAGCTAAGAGCCTTACTTCATTCAACTTTACATTCCCAAGAGTTGGAGTCCATAAATCCATACTAGCTAAAGGATGGTTTTGTAGATTAGATGCTTGTTGTCCGTGGATAAGACTGTCGTAAATTGACTTTATCTGTTTTTATGTTTATATGTTTTTTCCAATTTGTTTTCTGCATTACAAAGCATCTGATTGTATCATTCTGCGATAGATAGTTGTTTCTTAATCTAGCTGGTGGACTGTCTTTTGTTAGTAGGAACTTTGTTTAATTTTCCACTTTTCAAGCCAGTTGCTTACCCTATCAAAGCCATTTAGGTGAGTTGCAGATGCTAGTTTAGGGTTTTTGTTACTACTAGCGAAAACAGTGAATGTGTACAATGTGTATAGTAACGGGTATAATACAGATCCTTGAGGGACGTCTGCTTTTATATCATGATAGTGGGAGAATTTTCCATCCACTTTAATTTGGAATATGCAGTCTGATAAGTATGAATTCATCAACAGAAAGTAGCTGTGTGGAAATGTATCTTTCAGCTTGTAGAGAAGTTACTTGTGCCAAACTTTGTCGCACGTTTGTTAGAAATCTAGGAGAACCGCCGAGCAATATCGTTATTTTCGAAGGTATTTCTTATACTGTATCTGTAGATGGAAATTATACAAACTCTATGAACTTGCTACACGATAGAGTGGTGAGTAGTGGTTCAATCAAAATTAGTGGTCTTGTGTGACTTCGTTTTTTTTATTTCGTCTGTAGGAGCTTGCTATATATGGTAGTTTTTCCGCTTTGTGAACCATCATTATCATGAACCTTTGATACGTAACTGTGGAAAGTACTGAACGTAGGAAGTATTAAACCCTCAATATTACTTTGAAAACAGTAACCAAATAAACTAGGATAATATTTATTTGCTTATCAGGTCAAACCCTGGAGACTTATTGTTTTTGAGTAAGTAGTCTTAGGGTTTTCCTAATCTCGCGAACTGTGATGGTTTTGGGTGGTGGAGAAAGTTGGAGATTTTAGTTTAAATTATTCTCAACCTCTGCCTCCGCCTCTTCACAAACATGTTTGGCTACACGGGCTAGGTATTTAGAAAATCGGAGCATTTGCTCCTTTGATTTTCACGATTATAACACATTTAAATTAATAATATAGACTGTCTGCCTGTGACTACAGACTTCTGCAAAGTGTTAGTAAAGTCGGGTTCCCAAAAGTGTATCATACTGAATGTACGCAATTAGTCCGGTTAAATATTTTCATTCAAAAATTCAATCGACTTATTTGAAGATCAAATGGCATGTCCCAATTAATAATGTAGGATGTGGCAAGCTATAATTTTGAGACTTTTTCATAAATGCATTAATTATTTCAGCTATATTATAACCATATTGTAAAAATGTCATTGTTGTCAAAATGTCGTAAAGTTGTTACACTATGTATCATCATTATATAGCAATAAGAAGAAGCAAGAATATCGGAGCATTTGCTCCGATATTCTCTTCTGTAGTGTTAGTCCATCCATTGATAATTTTTGAAGAAAAGAAATGTTACATTGGGATTTTAAGGATTTTTTTTTACCTGAACTTATCAAGTAACGTTGCCAGATACTTATAAGCAGTATAATAAAGTAACCTGATACCGTATATGTGTATACTTACTTTAAAAAATATTTATATCTATAAGGAAAATGGTAAGCCCGTAACCGTAGATCTTGTGTAAGTATTATTTAAAGGAAAACCAAACGCTATTAGGTACTTTAAAAAGACTAAAATGTGGCTAACATTGATGTAAAATTTTAAAATATGTCTTTTAAATTTAAAAAAATATTAAAATTTACATTTAAAAAAAATAAAAAAATATTAAATTTTACAAATTTATATTTATAATTCATTTCATACAAAATAAGTGCATTCTCCGGCAAACTTAAGTTAACCTTTTACTAATAAAAAAATACTCATAAAGACAACACAAGACATAGCACAAATTTACTGATATTATCAAGTCAAAGTCAAGTTAATCGTCTGAACGCTTAAAATTTATTTACTTGAGCATAAGTTAATATAGTTATAGTTAGTTATGACTCGTGGCGCAGGGGCACAAGCATGCGACTACTAACCACGCAGGTTGTGGGTTCGATTCCTACTCGATGAAATGAAATAACTAATATTTTTATTTTTTTGTTCTCGCAAAATCGCGATCAATCTCGCGAATTTGGTGGAGAATAGGGAACGAAAGTGTTTTAATGGGAACCGAATTTCTTAACATTAGTTTCCTCTATCTACAATGCCATATGCGGGATACACCAAGACTCTATAAAAAAAATAAGATAATATATATATTTAGAAAAAACAAGGCAAACAAGCGTACGAGTCACGTACAAGCGTATATTAAGTGTGATTATTTCACCGCCCACGACCTCGTGTAACACCAGAGGAGGTACAGGTGCGGTGCCTGCCTTTTAGGTGGAGATAAATGCGCTTTTTGAGGGTACACAGATCGTATCGACTGGGAAACACTGCCGCAGGTAGGTCATTTCACAGTTGCGTGGCACGTGGAAGGAAGTTCCTACTCCTAGAATTGTAGAATAGTGGAGTGCCACGTATCCATATAATGTGGATGATATTTTAGCTTAGCGTTTACGTACTGTGGGTGTCCTGCATGTAATAGGATAGGCAGAGAGAACATTGGAACCTAGTATTAAAGTACTTCGTTCCACACATTCTGCCGAATCCTGGAGGCATTGTGTGTTCATTGGCGGAACTCAACGCCGTACTTTGTCTCGTTATCAGAGAGAGGAAACGTAAACATTCGCCTAGAAAAAAAACACATTTACACAATGGAAATTTGAGGTTTTGGTCTACAAAACTTCAAAATTCTATCTAACTATATAAGAAATATATAAAAGTTTGTGAGGATGGATATTTGTTCCGCTTTCATGCAAAAACTCCTGAACGGATTTAGATGAAATTTTACAGTAATGTAGCTTTTACATCAGAATAAGACATAGGCTACAATTTATGTAAATATTTTGTATAATTTGACTATAATATAAACAATGACTTCAAGCGGGCGAGGCCGCTTGTGGCTCGCTAGTATCACAAAATTTAATACATGTGTTATATTTGTACTGACATAATAAGAAAAAAAAAGGTAATATTAGATGTTTATGATAGCGTCTTGTTTTCCAATAAATAACAATAATGTAATTTTACACCATTGTTCAGCTGTCATGATAATGTCAGGGACAGATTTAGAAGGATCAGATCACAGCCGGAACAGTTTTTGTGATGTAACCAGATCGAGGCGTTACAATAAGTATCACGTAGCGAAAACACATGCTTAATACAAAAAAATAATATGCTTTTTCTTCTTTCTTTTAGCTTCACGCTGTATACTACAAATAGTATAGAAGGCAGAGGGAACCTGAGAACCAAGTGTCAAAACACTCCGTTCCCAATAAGACACTTCTCTTTTCCACTTTCCTCCGAGTTCTGGAGGCATTGAGTGTTGAGTGGCGGAGCCGCTGAATATGCCGTTTAAGTACATAATATAAAATGTGTTTTAAAAAGCATTCACTTAAAAGATTAAAGGATTTGTATAAGGATTACTCAAAATCAAAATTCATGTTCATTTTAAATGGAAAATTTTGTTAAAATGCTAGTTATTTTAAATACACGTATTTTCTTTTAGTTTCTGAACTGGAGGAAAAGAGAGTGCTTACATGTAAAATGAAATGGTTATAAGGTATTTTTCTTCAGCTTCAGCCTGTATCCCTCAGATATCAATGTAAAGGGAGCCTATAGAACCCTAGTGTTGAGATACGCCACCCTACTTTTGGAGGCGTGTGGAATGACGGAATTCATTCAGGCATATTTCATTACCTCAGGTGGAATTGAACCCACAACCTATCGCGTGTGACACACGATTAGCCAGCTGGATTTATTTATATATGATGTAAATATGGACAGATTATTACAAGACAATAGATTTTATCTAAACATTCTCATTATAAGGAACAATTATAAATATTAATTTATATTACTGTAGTTCTGTCTGTGCGTTGAACCGATGAAACCAATGTTCATCCGGGCATATGAGCCCTGGCCTTACCGCCGTTTACCGTTACTAACTATTTAAAGATATTTCTTATGATTATAATATCACTTATTCTATTAATATATTATATCGTGGTCGTACCGATCATTTTCTTTATATGTCGTAAAGAATAAATATTGACAAAGTGTCGTTTTATAGAATTATTATGTTGTGAAGCCAGTCGTAATGCAGAGACACGAAGTGAAGATTGTAAACGCGACAGGTTGTGGGTTCGATTCCCGCTCGTGGAAATGAAATATCTAATATTTTTAATTCTTCGCTCTGGTGTCGAAGCAATGCGCGGTAGAGTTCCGCCACTCAACACGCAATATGAGTAGAATTTGGTGGAGTGGTGAGTGTAGTGTCTTAACACTAGCATCTTTCTGCTTACCGTAATATATTATGTGCCTATAACTTGATTCTTATTTTTTTCTATATGTAATATATCCCACAGGGTTGGTACACGAGTTTTCATCTAAACAAGTTTAGCTAAATATATGCTTAAAGTATACAGATGTTGAAATTAATTTAATATCTATATTCGTAGTATAATTGTGCAAAATACATAAAAGTCATTGCAAAATTGCAATAATTTTTGTATATAGGGTACATTGTCGTTTATTACACTGGTGTTATTGGTATGATCCGTACTGATTAAGACATAACCATATTAATTTATTTCTACATATATATATATATTTAAATTATATTTACACAAGAAAATATCAAATAACAAATAATAATAAAAATATTATTAAATATTATCTTTTCGTTTTTATATCTTAATCATATATACTTGCTGGAAGCCTAAATACTATTTATATAAAAAAAACCCAGTAGCATACACAACATAAATTTCGCATACATTCTAAAAATATTCCACCATTACAACATATGAGTGACTCGAAAGCGTTGACAGTGCCCGAAGCTCAGTAAGCGTGGCCTTGCGACCGCTGGGCGGGGGCGGCTATCTCGGCGGCCGACCACGGCGACTTGGCCACTCTAACTGCGGTGATCGAAGAACCAACGCGCTTCACAAACGATGGAAAAATATTTTTGATATGTATATAGACATGTGGTTTCTGTTAGTATGCGTGGTTGCGGCGTTTTTGAGGGTGGAAGGTGCCGGCGCCGGCGCCGCCCGCCTTGTATGTTACGTGGAGAACGCGGCCGATTTTGCTGAGTGCACGCACCTCGTGTACGACGGCGATGCGAGAGGAGATAAACTCGATGCGCTTTTGAAGGAATATAGAAAAAACAATCCAAGGCTCAAGATTTTGGTCCGTACGTCTGAAGATGATAAGGTAAATATTATGTTTTAAGTTTTAATTGTGTTAGTTTATATTGCTTGGAAGGTTATGGGATTTTTTAAATTAAAAATATTTAAAAAAACGCGTAAATATATTTAAAAAAGTAAGTGAAACGGTGTAATGATATGTTTTTTCGACAAACAATTATAATGAGAATGATAAAATGATTATGACATTTGAAAAAAAAAATGAGTAGGAAATATAGATTGAGAATAAAATAAATGTAGCGTTTTGAAAATATTCCTCATCGCTTTATAAATATTTATTTCCGGCTTTTGCTCTTAATTTAATATTTTTTTTAAGACAATCATTTTATTAATAACTTGTAATATCTTGTTTTTTTATCAAGTAAGAAAAGTGCTTATTTTATCTGGTGTCAGCAATCTGTGAGAATTTATTTCTTTTTCTTTTAAAAGTAAAGAAAGTTTGAAATTACGTATTGAAAGAGAACTAAAACTGTCGCTAATTGTAAGTCGTTACGTACAGTTGTCATGGTAATAGCTTACAAGCACCTACTTTACGCAACCAGTTCCCAAAATACTGAGTGCTACACAAAAGATTTCTTTGTAAGCATTGTTCTAATATATTCGTATAGCTATAGTCACTTATAGAAATTGAAAGTTATTTTAAACAATTATTTTGAAGATGTCGTGACTGTTTGATTGTATATCTATATGTCCATAATTGCAAGTTCGATCCCCGCGACAGTTATATTTAAATTATTTTCATTTTCTTCATCTGGTAAGACAAGGTGCGGCGTTGAGTTGCGCCACTCCATATGTAATGTCTTTAAATTCACAAAAAGACCGAAAGGGGATAATTTAATAATAATAGTTGCGGGATATCTTTTTTTAGGCATAGAACGTTGGTAGAGGCCTGTCGTGGTGCAGAGACACAAACTTGCGACTGTTATCGCGACAGGTTGTGGGTTTTAATCCCATTCCGGGAAATAAAATGTTTAATATTTTCATTTTCCTCGCACCGGTAACGAGGCAAAGCACGTTGTTGAGTTCCGCCACTC
This sequence comes from Heliconius erato x Heliconius himera, assembly GCA_013421005.1. Lineage (NCBI taxonomy): Eukaryota > Metazoa > Arthropoda > Insecta > Lepidoptera > Nymphalidae > Heliconius > Heliconius erato x Heliconius himera. The sequence goes on from JAATLQ010031468.1 coordinate 32,846, forward strand.
AGCAAGCAATGCTTCCAGAATTCGGCGGAAAGTGTGGAAGGGAAATGTCTTAATGGAAACGGAGTGTATTATACACTAGGTTCCCAGGTTCCCTCTCTCTACTCTTCCATGTACGAGATACAGCGTAAAGCTAAAAAAAAAGAACGTTGACTCAAACATAGAAAAATAAATGGAGAATTTGCTTTGCTTTTCCGGCTATATGTGACAAATGCATGAAGCTAAACGAAAAAAAAACAATAACTGCAAAATTGATAGTTAGTAAATATTTAAACTCCTCTGGGTTAGCGTACAACGCTGTTTCAATCGGACTTCACATTATTATTTCATATACATCTTAAATAATTCTACCATTTTAATCAATTTATTAATTTATAAAATGTCATAATTTAATTAAAAGAACCTTTTATTACGTCCGAGTAGGTACTTGCCTTACATACGATCAATTTCGCTTTTAACATTAGACTATGTTAAAATATTGCGAAAAATTTATCGTGACTTACTGATAATTAATATTAAACTGTAAAACAGTAGTATGTATTGATGGATGATCTACATTTTTTTTAAAATTAAATAAGAACATATTTCAAAGATAAGTAGTTCCTGTGTTTTTTTTTTTTGCTTCACACTGTATTCCTCATACAACAGGGCAGGCAAAAGGAATCTGATGTTTACACAGTCGTCTTCCCGCATTCCTCCCAAATTTTAAAATATTGCGTGCTCAATGGCGGAACTCAACGCCCCGCTTGGTCACGTTACCAGAACAATGAAATTAAAATAATTTATGCTGCCGTCACAACCGTCGCGTTTTCACGCTGCGACACGACAGTTTCTATTCCCTTAATCTTTATACTAAACATTATATATACAAAAATCACAAATTAAAACAAGATTTGAAGCCAGTCGTGGCGCAGCGGCACGAAGTGTGACTCTAAAGTCGACTGGTTGTGGGTTCGATCCCCACTCGAGGAGATGAAATATTTACTTAAATTTATATTTCCATCTCTGGTGTCGGGGCAAAGTGCGGCGTTGAGTTCTGCCACTCAACACGCAATGCCTCCAGAATTCGGCAGAGAGTGGACAACGGAGTGTCTTAACACTAGGTTCCCTCTGCCTACCCTGCTGTGTGCGGGATACAGCGTGAAGCTGATTTAATTTTTTAATTTTAAAAACAAGATTTGATTAAAATATACAGAAATCAAACATAATCTATATATATAAAAGGACTTGTGCTGACTGACTGAGGTAAGACGCACGCAGAGCCGTAACCGCTGATGGTAGAATCGTACAATTTGGGCAGATGTTTATTTTCATATTCTGGACATACACTAAGAAGGGAATTTGAAAAATTTTAACCCTAAAGGGATGAAATACAGGTTGAAAGTTTGTATGGAAAAAAAAATTAATCTGTACCGATTTTTATAAAATTTGAAATTCAGACTCTTAAAAATATTTCATTGAACACGTGTTTCATGGTTTTTAAGAATTCTCCCCTCAAAGGGTTCAAATAAGGGGTTGAAAGTTTATATGGAAAAATCTTTAAATTGCCACCGATTTTTATAAAAATTTAAATTCAGGTTGTTAACAATATTTTATTGAACACGTGTTTCGTGGTTTTTTTAGAATTCACTCCTAATAAGCGGGCGAAGCCGCGCGCGCCCTCTAGTATTATATAATACATCAATCTATTTTGATAAGAAGGTTGCGGAACCCTCTCGTTTTGGTGGGTGTAGGTCAGTGACATCACCGAAGTTACAGAAACGACCTCGCAGGGAGCGCCGGAAAACGAGTGCTGTTACGTAAAGTTAAACATTGTATGCTGATTTATACCAATGTAATGCACTTAACTGCTTACAATCACTAATCGTTGAAAGTTACTTATTTTTAGGGTTAAGGACTTTTTTAAGGAAAAAAGGAACTCTTGTATGATCATTTTGTTGTCCGTTCGTTTGTCTGTCTGTCAAGATTCTTTATCTCAGGAACGCTTGGAGATATCGAGTTGAAATTCAAACCATATACTCAGATTTAGGGCCCCATAATTTGTTGATGAAAAGGTATTTCTATATTTACTCAGAAAAAAAGGGATTTATATGGCAAAAACGCGTATTTCGGCTATATCAAGGGAATCAAAATTCATAGGTTATTTCCGGTTGACCTAGAATTATGAAATTTGGCAACTAGCACCTACAGGTAGTACTAGTTCAGGAAATAATCTGAAAACTATACCGGTATTTATATATATTATATATCGGTAGATTATATACGGATCTATAAATATAGTTTTAATAATAATATGAGATCGCAAATATTTTTTTTTTTTGGCATGATTAAATTATGATTCAACAGTATGTCCTTATTAATTAAAAATCAGCTTCACGCTGTATCTTGCGTGTAACAGGGTAGGCAGAGGGAGGCCAGTGTTAAGACACTCCGCTCCCCACTTTCCGCGGATTTCTGGAGGCATTGCGTATTGAATGGCGCATCACAACGCCATGTTAACGCGATATCGCCACGTCTAACTTCTTCACAAGAGAGAAAATATTAATTTTTTCATTTCATCCAGTGGGAATCGAACTCACAACCTGTCGCCATCACATATAACATCTATTGAACCACGAATTCCATTATACGATAAAAATCATTATCAACATTTTGTGGTCTTTAAAAAAAATAAGCATTGAAGTTATATACAATGTTATTTTGGAACATTTTATCCATAATTTTGCTTACCAACTAAACTAAGAATCTGACCAGGCCATGGTGCAAGAGCCGGTCTAGTCTAGTCTAGTCTAGTCGGTAAATGCGACGAAATCATGATTCAACACTTGATCCATTTCAGAGACAATAAAAATAAAAAATAGCACTTCCGCTACACGTATTGGGTAAAACAGGTAACATTTACTATATCCGTGTGCATATTACAAAAATTCTATAAAAATAATGTCAAAATATGACCTTGCCGCCTTTATTTGTATCGCCTTTTGTTGATCTATAATGTAGATCTATAATTAATCAAACGCCATATATGGCTATTAAGTTCAAGGACCGATATTTGTAATTGTGAGTCATACACCTTACTTTAATCTGTAGTCATAGAGATAAATTGTGGGAAAAAATAATATAATATAGTGATATATTTTTATAAGTGTTTTATTAATAATATAAACGACTATAAGATGTTTTTCTAGTTACTATTAATTATTAAAAAATATGGAGGTGCAATTAAATAATGTCGCTAGCATTATACCAATCTGTTTAATTCCTTTTTGTAGTTATAATATTACATTACAATAATTATAAATTACTACAACAATTACCAAATTCTATTATGGCGCTGGTTGTTTTTTGGGTTTCGTACCGCGAAAGGTTTAAACGGAACCCTTATAGGATCATTTTGTTGTTCGTGTGTCCGTCTGTCTGAAAATAATATCAAATATTCAATACCCAAGAAGACGCTCCCTTGGAACAGAGAAAAAAATTAACCTTCTAAGCCAATGCAATCAAAAGATTTGAGCGTTTATGTATCGTTTTTCTTGCATTTTGTTCGATTCCCACTCGAGGGAATAAAATATTTAATATTTTCATTTTCGCTCTGTTAACAAAGCGGAGCGCGGCGTTGAGTTCTGTTACTGATCATACACGCCTTATAGAATCGGCGTTAAGTGGGGAACGGAAGTGTTCTAATGGCGAACAGAGTGTCTTAACACATGTTCTTATGGTTCCTCTAACTACCCTGCTATATGCCGTATACAGGGTGTAGATAAAAAAAAACCAATAGTCCATTTTTTTATTATTAAAATAATATCTTCACATATGTATGTATGTTCATTGGAAGCATATGTAGCTAAATCACACACAAACTAAATCACATTGTTTTTCGACCTTGAGCTGTGTGTCAAGGTCGCGTAGTAACATGTATTGATAGCTAGTGACAGCTCTCTCTCGTTCGGAATGTAGTCCAGCCTTTGTGGATTGGCATTAATGAATTATATTCTTGACAGGTCTCAATGCGACAGTTAAATATCTAAGGAAGGCCGTCGTGGCACTGGGGTATAAGTGTGTGACGGTAAACGCGATGGTTGCGAGTTCGGTTCCCATTCGAGGGAATGACGTATTTAAAATATTTATTTCCTCGTTCCGGTAACGAGGCAAAACGCTACGTTGAATTTCGCCACTCGACACGCAATGCCTTAAAAATTCGGGTGAAAGTGTCTTACTGGGGAGGGGACGTTTCAATACTAAGGTCCCAGGTTCCTCCTGCCCTATTGGGCGTCTCAATACTAGGTTCCCTGGTTCCCCTTGCCCTACTACCTCCCTACACTGCTATGTGTGGGATACAGAGTGAAGCTACAAAAACAATATACCCAGTAAGAATTATTCGTAACTTATAAGTGGATAGGTTTAGAATATGAAGAACATAGAGGACTAGTACCTTTTCACCTTAAATATAAAAAAATCTATACATAAAAACGAGTAAGGAGAAATTGGACAATTTAAAATATATTTCTTATTTTAAAATATGTTTTTCAGTGTTTACTGGATCATAACTTTTAATTACCTATATTTTAAATCAAATGAGTGATTTCGATATAAAATTAGTTTTATGATTTAATTTATAAATTGCTCTACATACATGAACATCCAATACAAATTTAATTAAAATCGTGAAGATCTTAACGATCTCGTAATAAATGTAATGCAGAAATACATTTAAATAAGCAAGACAGTTCATACAAGAAATATCTAAACAAGGATTTATGGAGGCCGTTTTGCAAAGTCACGTTTTTGAGTTAATTAATATATTAACCTTGGAAATTAGAATTTTAAATACTTTCTTTATCTAAACATGAAGCTAAATACTTATCAAAGTTAGAATAATATTTAAAAATATAATATATAGAAGTATCTATATGTGCGTATAGATACTTAATTTTTTTTAAAATCATTTACGTTTTTATATGAGGCCAGTCGTAGCGCAAGGGCACAAGGTGTGACTGTAAAATCGATTGGTTGTGGGTTCGATCCCATCTCGAGGAGATGAAATATTTACTTAAATTTATATTTCCATTTTCTTCGCTCTAGTGTAGAGGACAAGCGCGGCGTTGAGTTCTGTTACTCAACACGCAATGCCTCCAGAATTCGGCAGAAAGTGGGGAACAGAGTGTCTTAACACTAGGTTCCCTCTGCCTACCCTGCAGTGTGCGGCGTGAAGCTGATTTATTTTTTTATTTTTACTTTTTTTATAAAATTGGCTTATTAACTAAAGAAAACGTAAAATATATATTTTTTATTAAAGGCGCATCCTTTCACCGTCTGACTGTAAACGCGATGGTAGTGAGTTTGATTTCCACTACTAGTTCCCGTGAAGCTAAAAAAATATGTGTTTCAGGGTAAAGTAGTATACAGTAGTAGAGATTTTGTAAAGCTCATTAGCTTCAGTACGTAACATATTTATATAAAAAAAAGTTTTAAAATTATAAAATTAATTAAAATTAATTGAGGCCAGTCGTAGCGCAGCGGCACAAAGTGTGACTGTAAAACCGACTGGTTGCGGATTCGATCCCCGCTCGAGGAGATGATATATTTACTTAAATTTATATTTCCATTTTTTCGCTCTGATGTCGAGGACAAGCGCGGCGTTGAGTTCTGCCACTCAACACACAATGCCTTCAGAATTCGGCAGAAAGTGGGGAACGGAGTGTCTTAACACTAGGTTCCCTCTGCCTACCCTAATGTGTGCGGAATACAACGTGAAGGTATAATTTAGTTGACAAACACTATTACACCATAACAAAGGAAATCGTTACAACTTATATTACGATGTGGTTTCCCTGGTCATATACCTTTTTAAGTACCTACTTCTAGCTGTCGCGCAAAATGTGTTATTTAGCTCAAGTGCCAATTTATGAATATATATTTCCTAATCTACCATCTACCCATCTCCTGAACTTTTAAATGGCTGAATAAAAAACACATAAAAATTTTTTACACGCTGTATCCCGTATGTCATAGGGTACGCGGAGGAAGTACAGCGTTAAAACACCCCGCCTACCACTTTCCACAGAATTCTGGAGGCAATGTGTATTGAGTGGAGAACTGAACGGCGCACTTTGTCTCGACAATATAGTGTCCTCTCCTTCATTTGGAATCGTTTCCACCATCTGTTCCGTTTACGGTCACACGCTTGTGCCTCTACATCACGTTCTCTAAAGACATACAAAGAAACTTTAATTTATTTTCTAGCCTTACGCATGAAATCCAATATATATGTCTAACTAGAGGGCGCGCGCGGCTTCGCCCGCTTATTAGGAGTAAATTCTAAAAAAATCACGAAACACGTGTTCAATAAAATATTTTTAACAGTCTTAATTTATTTTTTTATAAAAATCGGTGGCAATTTAAACATTTTTCCATATAATTTTTTTTCCATATAAACTTTCAACCCCTATTTCATCCCTTTAGGGTAAAAATTTTTCAAATTCCCTTCTTAGTGGATGTCCAGAATATGAAAATAAACATCTGCCCAAGTTTCATGTTTCTACCATCAGCGGTTACGGCTCTGCGTGCGTCTTACCTCAATCAGTCAGCACAAGTCCTTTTATATATATAGATTATAAAAATATCATATTTATCAAAAAGGTTAATTTTAACAGTTATTAATAAGAACTAAATTGGCTTTATAATCCAGTCTCTTATATTGTACAAAATAATTTATTATTAAAATTCTATACTAAAATAAGAACCATAAATGAAATCGTTATAGCTAAGTATTGATCATATAAAACTAATATATCCTTGCATAAGATAAAATAGGTTTAATATCAATAAATTATTACTTTACTGTCTCATTTACTAATAACTTATTAATATAATATTGTTGAATTAGACCATTCTATATTAAATTATTTAATATTACATACATAAGTGCTATAAAGAGAGCAAATCATAGGCTATTAAAACATAAATCACATACAAATGTATGCAAAACGCCCTCGTTAGCATAATATCGATATATTTATTATGTGGTGTTGCTAAACACCGCCCTATATGCCACGCGTGGTTCAGTGCACGTGCAAATTTCAAAATTATCGATATGTTGGACCTCACTATCTTGACAGATCTAGACGATAAATCGCAACACTAGTTGTGTAATAGCGAAAGTGCTCTTAATCTTTGGTTCACCTTGAGTCCTTGCGAGTTTTGAGTCAACGATTGAGTTTATTTTTGTTTACTTTTGTTAATTATTTAAAAAAGGTGATAGAAATAATTCATTTTTTCTATTTTTATATCTATTTACGTAAAACATATTTAAAAAGATTAACTTTTTTCTGTAAGTTTTCTTTTCTTTTTACTTCTCTCTGTATACGACTTGTAGCAAAGTAAACAGAGAGAATCTAATGTGAAGACACTCCGCTCCCCACTTTCCGTTGAATTCTGGAAGCATTGCGTGTTGAGTGGCGGAACTCAACGCCGCGCTTTACCGTGACACCAGTGGCGAAGATATGGAAATTAAAATATTTCATTTCCTCGAGTGGGAATCGAACCCACAACGTGTCACGTTCACAATCATGTCTTGTGTCCCTGCTCGCGTGATTAAAGTCAATTGTTCGTTATAAATGTGTTCAACAAAGACGTTCTGTTAACAATTAATGACATGACAGATATTTATGTTCATATTGTACAATACAAGTGTAATCGATCAAGCAAACGAATCACGTTAAATAAATATAATTAAATAAGAATTGAGGCCAGTCGTGGCGCAGGGGCATAAAGTGTGCCTGTAAATCGACTGGTTGTGGGTTCGATCCCCACTCGAGGAGATGAAATATTTATTTACGTTTATGTTTTCATTTCTTCGCTCTGGTGTCGACGGAAAGCGCGGCGTTGAGTTCCGCCACTCAATGCCTCCAGAAATTGGCGGAAAGTGGGGAACGGAGTGTCTTAACACTAGGTTCCCTTTGCCTACCCTTCCGTGTGCGAGACACAGCGTGAAGCTGAAAAAAAAAATTATTTAATTAGATACTTTATTACTTTGCTTAACTTCACGCTGTTCCTATTCCTAGCGGACTAGTTAGAGAGTACGGAGCGCCAAACGCTACGGTCTGTGCATACCTCTTAACACATGAGATTTGAACGAACACTATCTTATATTATTTTTCACATATTGCTTCTACAGAGAAACTTAACTAAAAAAAATAAAAAAGTATTAAGCACAACCATGTTAATTGTCGATGTAAATTTCGTATTATCTCTTTTATCTTCAACATTAATTATTTTACAGAAGGTTCCTAATTTGTGGCTGATGTAAATTTACGTCATTTAAAAGTTGTAATGTACATTACATTACATGTCCAGTCAACACTTGTCTGAATATTCTTAAGTAAATTCGAAATTCTTTTCGACATTACTCAAGACGCTCAAAATAAAATATTGGGGAAGCGGTTCTTTAAAATGATTATTTTTTTTAATATACTTAGTGTTTCATTCCACATTTGGGAAAGAATAATATTTATTTAGAAAGCGTATAAAAATTTGAACGTAGAGGGAAAAAGTTCTTAATAAGAAATAATTTTTACTTGACTTTTTTTATATATGTAGACCTAATGACTATATAAACTTTGAGGATAGGCGTGGCGCAGTGGTACAAGCGTGTAAACACGTCAGGTTGTGGGTTCGTTTGATACTCGAGAAAATGAAACGTTTAATATTTCCATTTCTTCGCTCTGGTGTCATGGCAAGGCGTGGTGTCTAGTTCCACCACTCAATACACATTGCCTAAAAAAACTCTAAAGGGAGTCCTAACACTATGTCCCCAGGTTCCCTCTACTTACCCTGCTATTTACGTAACTTTTCCTTAAACTAATATTTTAAAAACATCATATTCAAGACTTCAATATTTTATACATATATCCCTATATTCATTTTTATATAGAATTGTCAGAGATTCAAAAAGAAAACTGGTCTGACTGAATCGATCTCGCGTATCGATAGTACGCAACCAATGATAAGGTCAACTCTTAATAGTCACCCGTAATTTATGTAACTTACATCATGCGGTGTAAATTTTAAGAAGCTGAGAAAATAAAAATGTTGCCGACAATGATTTTGAGGACCGGTTATTGCGGAATAACGGTGGTGTGGTGCGTAATAGTATTATCCTTTTTATCCATATTGAAATGCAATATGTAATTATATATTTTATAATCTTTTTTTATAGAAGGTTACAGAGAAAATTTATTACCAAGACACTCTGTTTGCCAGTTTCTAACTAAATTGCGTGTTGAGTGGAGAATACTTCAAGTCAGACATTGTCTCATTAGATCGATTTTCTTTGATATATTGATTATAATTTCTTTGATAACAATGAGGGCAGTCTTAGAGCAGGGGCACAAGTGTATGTTACAGCGTGAAACTGATTTAATTTAATTTTTATTTTTTTATATAAACTTATTTACGGTATGTACCAGAGAGATTAGTGTCCGACTGTAAACGCTTTGATGAACGAAGACGATTGGGGGCTCGATTTTTACTTGTATTGTGTGGCACACAATGTGGACCTCATTTGAGTTAATGAAATATTTAACATTTTCATTTCTTTGCTCTGGTGTCGTGGTAAAGTGCGACGTTAAGTTCCGCTACTTAACACGCTATACCCTCAATATTCGGCGAAAAGACGAGAGCGGACTGGATTGACACTAGGCTCCCTCTGCTTATCCTGTCATATGCGGAATACAGTTTGAGGCTGGAAACAAAAGAAAAAAATATACAATAATGCTTAAAAGGTGGTAATTCCCTCCTTATAAGCATTATTATTATTAAATAGTTAATTTGCTATTTAATATCTAATAATATTAATTATAATCATAATTATCACTTTAGATTACTTAGAGAACAGCTTGGAAAATGTGCTATGACTCGCGACCAATCGTTTGACTGTGTGAATTGGTTTAAAGGTTTTTGTTTTAACCGCGTTTGTCCTAATATAGACTTACAAGAACAAAATCTACTATTATGGAGACCCTATAACGTATAAATACCTTAAATAATATACTTACATTTATTAACCGACTAATAAATTGGAGGTCTTCTTGTTTGTCTCGTGTATATTTTTTAATGTTAAATATAGGTGCTGAGTGGCTAGATTTTGATAATTCTCTTTTAAATAATTATATTACATTATCGAAGCCATATGCCGAATGTATGACATTAGCGTGTGAGTTTAAGGGATTCCCCACTAGGGAGAAAGAAATATATCATATTTTAATTTTTTCGTTCAGATAAAAAGTCAAAAGCGCGATGTTGGGTTTCGCCGCCCAACACGTAATACCCCGAAAATTCCGCGGAAAGTGGTAGTTTATTATTAAGAACAGAGTGTTAATGAGAATACTTGGTTCCCAGATTCTCTTTGCCTGCCCTATAAACCAATATTTTATACTGTACGTAATAAATTATATAAAACAGATACTTAAAAAAAACAGACGGAGGGTAGATGTAGGACACCTAGTGAAAAGACACTCCGTTTCTCCGCCAATCTTTGAAACATTGCGAGTTGAGTGGCAGAACTCAAATCAACCGAACTCAATAAAAATAATTTATTTCCGAGTAAGAATCGAGCCCCCAACCGTCGCGTTTACAGTCGGTCCCTGATCTCTCTGGTATTAATATATCGTAAGTAAGTTTATATAAATTAATATAAAATCAGCTTCCCGCACACAGCAGGGTAGGTAGAGGGAACCTAGTGTTTACACTTTCTGCCGAATCCTGGAGGCATTTCGTGTTGAGTGGCAAAATTCAACACCGCGCTTAGCCTCGACACCAGAGCAAAAAAATGAAAATATAAATTTAAGTAAATATTTCATCTCTTTAAGTGGAGATCGAACCCACAACCAGTCAGTTTTACAGTCACACTTCGTGCCACTGCGCCACGACTGGCTATAAGTTAATATATATATAAATAATATGTATATGATAGATTGTTAAGATTTGATTAGATAAAAGTGTAAACGTGTGACCAATACAGTAAACAAGACGGAGCCATCATTAATATTTAAATATTATAATTTCTTCTAATTTTATTATGGATACAAAATATGATGTTAATATAACAAGTAATTAATTTCGATTTTATTGCAATAAAATTGGAAATCGTAAAAGACTATGAGCCTATGTTTGAATTGAAGTTTTTGTATAAAGTTTATATGAATTTGCTTATATGAATTAATTATATGAATTCATCAAAAAAATCAGCTACTCTCTCAGCAGGGTAGGAAGAGGGAACCTAGTGTCAAGACACTCCGTTCCCAATTTTCCCCTGATTTCTGGAGGCATCGTAAATTCAGCGTCGGAACTCAACGCCTCGATTTGCCTCCACACCAGAGCAAAGAAATTAAAATATAAATTTAAATCAATATCTTATTTCCTCGAGTGGGGATCGAACCCACACAATTGTGCGCCTCACTGGCCTCTTGAATATTTTAATGTCACTTTTTTATGTTCTTTTTATTAGGTAAATTCTTTAATAAACATGTCCAAATATGGTATAGGTTCATATTTTACCAAATTAACAGACTTAATGAATGTTAAATAAGTAATAAACTCATCGTTTTCCGTTTTCTGCCAATTTAAAAAAAAAGAACTTTATTATTTTGATATATGAATTAAAAAAAATGTAATTATCTCACATATTAAAATTATTATATATAGACAACAAGAAAGTATATTTTTTTTATATATATATATATATATATATATATATATATATATATATATATA
>JAATLQ010031468.1:44714-81323 GCA_013421005.1 Heliconius erato x Heliconius himera
TTATAATTTCGATTCTTAAAATCCAAAGACCTTAATATAAATATCAAAAGTCACACAAGTCGAACGCCTTGGGAAACCGAACATTGATCCAATTACGTCTCAGCGGCCCCTAAATGCATAATAATATTGTCATAAACTGATAATTTATATATTACATATGAATAAAATAGTTTTGCCGCGCCTATACTAGTGATCTTTTATTTTTTTAAATATAGACCATTTATTTCAAGTACCGAACAATTTGAATTAAAATTAAATCAGCTTCACGCTGTCATGATTGCATAGAGCAGGGTAGGCAGAGGGAACCTAGTGTTCAGACACTCCGTTCTCCATTTTCTGTCGATTTTTTTAAGGCATTGCGTGATGAGTGACGGAACTCAATACCGGGCTTTTGTCGTTGTGCCAGATCGATGGAATAAAAATATTAATAAATAATAATTTTTTCGAGTGGGGATCGAACCCACAACCTGTCGCGTTTTTAATTTTTGAAATATAGACCATTTATTTCAAGTACAGAATAATTTGAATTAAAATTATATCAGCTACACGCTGTTACGATTGCACACAGCAGGATTGGCAGAGGGAACCTAGTGTTAAGACACTCCGTTCCCCACTTTCTGTTGAACTTTGCAAGGCATTGAGTATTGAGTGGCGGAACCCAATGTCGGGCTTTTGTCGTTGTGCCAGAGCGATGAAATAAAAATATTAACAAATAGTAATTTTTTCGAGTGGGGATTGAACCTACAACCGTCGCGTACCTTGTGCCCTTACGCCAAGATTCCGCTTAATATTTAAAAACATATATATCAATTAGAATTTTTTATTAGATCTCATACACATATATAGATAGATAAGTTCGATCCCCATTCGAGAAAATGAAATATTTCATATTCTCATTTTCAAGCACCGGTAACGAGTCATGCGTGGTATTGAGTACCGCCACACAACTTGCAATATCACCAGAATTTGGCGGTAAGTGGGAAACAAAAGAGAGTTAATGAGGAATGGAATATCTTAAAATTAGATTCCCAGGCTTCCCCTACCTGCAGTTAAGCTTGAAGCTAAAAATGACGATACTAATATTATAAAGTGGAAAAAAATGTTTAGTTGAACGCGCTAATCTCAGGAACTCCTTAATTTCAATTCTTTTTTTGTGTGAAAACTTTTTCCTCCGAAGTCTGTAGGGGGTTCAATTGAAATATAGGACGAGAAGACCCGAGCGTGTAACTTTTTTTATCATGAAAGTAAAAAATTGTATAAATAAAATTATAAAATAAAACTAACCGTTTGAATATATCATAAAACGGCAATAAATTAGCGCCCCCAAGATATAAATCTTGCTTAGATTTATATCAGTCATAATTTAGATAAATTTATTAACATTTATGTGTAAATTATGTGTAAATGCTCTACATTTGTAATATGTTGTTTGTTGTAATCTATACTTATAATAAAACCGTAACAGATCGGTGTCTGTACGTATGAAAGATATAAGAAAAAATGTTGTTGGAGGCCTTAATTAATATAATAGAACCTAAATCTACGTTGTTTTTTTTAATTTTGGCAGTTTGTCTGTGTGTTTGTTCACGCTTATCTCAGAATCGGCTTAACCTATTGAAATACGGTTTTCACTTTTGGTTTTTGGCAAGCTTCTGTTAATATTATTATTTTTTTCTTATTTCAGTCGATTTATAAATAACCTTTTTATCTGAAACTTTGGATTTCTAAAAATGAATATTGTGCGTAAAATTATATTATTATTAGGACATGAAAGTCATTAAGATAAGCAAATCGTTAGTTTTATAATATTTTTACTAAACCCTATCGTGGAACAGTGACTGTAAGTGAATAATTTTTGGCTTTTGTAAGACAAATAGCGGCGTTAAACACAGCGCCCCTCATCTGTTGTAAAAAATCTAAGTATAGTTAAGCAACTATGGCACACCAAAATCAATGAAATCTTTTCTAAGCTTCTTCTGCTATAGAAATCATTTTTCGCAAGTTCCGTCAATTCTTTCAATTTATGCTCTATTAACATGCAAATTTAACATTTTTTCATATAAATGTTGTATTTATTCGGACGTCGTAACTTACGTGAATGATAAAATACATTAAACGACCTGGTCTTTCCTTTATAATGTTGATATGTCAAATAAAATCATTTAGAAATTTGGCCATAAGTTGAGCAATGCAAGCAAAGATTACATATTATCATTAAGAAATATATATTAAAATATGTTTCAGATTGACACAACAGCATTGTCTGACTATAAACGCTACGGCTGTGAGTTCGATTCCCTGTCGGAGATACGAATTATGTTCACTTTGTTGTGGGTTCTATTCTCATTTGAATTAAATCACCCCCCTCCCTATTTCTTGTACATGTAATACAAATGTAAAACTTAAATAAATTTTGAAATAAGCCTAATTATTTCAAAGATAAATTTAAAATTTACGACTACCAGTTTACTAATCACTGCCACCAATAATTGTGCCAGCTGTATGTATGCCAAACGTGCATAGTAATGAGATTAGATCCGCATACACAGTATGGAATATACTAAACTGTAACACCTATACGAGGGCAGAGAATTCAATGAGACTAAATCAAATCAGCTTCACGCTGTATCCCGAACACAGCAGGGTAGGCAGAGGGAACCTAGTGTAAAGACACTCCCTTCCCACTTTCTGTCAATTTCTGGAGGCATTGCGTGTTGAGTGGCGGATCTCAACGCCGCGTTTTGCCTCGACACCAGAGCGAAGAAATGGAAATATAAATTAAAGTAAATATTTCATCTCTTCGAGTGGGGATCCACCCAACCCACAATCTGCGGTTTTACAGTTACATTTTGCGCCCTTGCGCCATGGCTGGCCTCAAATTATAATAAATAACATTTCAGACTTGTGTAAAAGCACCTAGTTTACAGAGTGTCTTAACACTAGGTGCTTTCTGCCTACCCTGCGTGCGATTGTAAAGCGATAGTTGTAAGTTTGAATGCCACTCGGGGAGGGGATTATACCAGGTACCCTTCGCCTACCTACTGTATATGCGTCGTAAAGAATGAAGTTAAAAAAAAAAAATTAATCATTATTACTTATTAGTAATCACTTACATCAAGAAACTTGTGATTTAAATTGGGTGTTCAAAAAATTTCTTAATTTTGTTTCGTCCTTGCTACAAATGAATGGGTCATAAAATAGAAGATTTAATGTGTTTAAGTGCTAGTTAGATCATTAATTTACTATCGATTATCCAATATGAAAATCTATATTAAATTTTCGATCTAATGTTCGATAAATATAATTTATAAAACATCTATGTTAAATTTGAGGCCAGTCGTGGCGCATGGGCACAAAGTGTGACTGTAAAACCGACTAGTTGTGGGTTCGATCCCCATTTGAGGAGACGAAATATTTATTTAAATATATATTTCCATTTCTTCACTTTGGTGTCGAGGCAAAGCGTGGCACTGAGTTCCGCCACTCAACACCCAATACTTCCAAAATTCGGCAGAAAGTGGGGAACGGAGTGTCTTAACACTTGGTTCCCTTTGCCTACCCTGCTGTGTGCGGGATACAGCGTGAAGCTGATCGTTATATTAAATTTTCAATCAGATACATATTATACGTATATATATATATTTAGTTTATTATACGTTTATATATATTTTGAAATTATGCTACACGTGCGTACGAATTTGCCAGCAAATGGTAATTTGCTAAAGTACTATAACTCATAGTGTAACGTGTGATTGATAAGGTTGTTGTGGTATAACCAATTTAATTGCATATTGGTCGTTCAATACTATTAAGAAATTTCTTATGTATCTAATTATATGCTATAATATGCATAGATGAGGCCAGTCGTGGCGCAGCGGCACGAAGTGTGACTGTAAAATCGACTGGTTGTGGGTTCGATTGCTACTCGAGGAAATGAAATATTTATTTACATTTATATTTTAATTTAGTCGCTCTGGTGGCAGGTAAAAGCGCGGTGTTGAGTTCCGCCACTCAACACACAGTGCCTCCAGTACTCGGCTGAAAGTTGGGATCGGACCTTTACTCTAGATTTTCGCGTCAGACTGTGTGCGGAGTACAACGTGAAGCTGATTTGATTTTATATGTACAGGTTTGAGAATTAATTTAGGCATCTATTTAAACGAGGCCATCGTGGTACTGGGGCACAAGCGTGTGACTGTAGATGCGACAGATTGCGGGTTCGATTTTCACTCGAATAATTGAATTATTTAATGTTTTGTCTCCAAAATTGGAATGGAAAGTGTTGAACGGTAGTGTCTTCATGCGAACGGAGTGTCTTAACGCCAAAGTCCCAGGTTTGTTCTACCTATTTTTTGGTTATACTTTCATAATTTTATTTCATAACCAAAAAGAAATTATAAAAGTACCTATATTATTACACATATGCTGAAATATTATTAAAATATACAAAAATAATAACAATCGCCTTTTTCACTACATCTATAGGCATTTTTACAAGACTAAAAGTTGAGTTTTATACAAAAAAAATAAGTTGAAATTAAACTACCACTCACAGTGTTGCGACAGCTGATTAAATTTTAAATAATTTAGTCTTATCTAAAATAGATCTTGTATGGAATCATATACAGTAGGTCAAATATATTTTAAAAGCTCAGCGGCATTTATGATGTGATACTAAATTGCAAAGATTTATGTAATGTATGGTTTTTTTTGAGGGCACTGCCTCACGGGTAGGCCGGTTTGACGGCCAGCCGGTGTGGAAGGTTGTTCTACTAATATATATTGTGCTCTATAATTATAGTAAATGATAACAGTAATAAGTATATTATTTTTTAATTTTTTTCAGCTTTACGCACACTGAAGTGTAGGCAGAGGAAGCCTAGTGTTACGGGAATCTTATTATATAATATGTTTAATAATAATAACATTTATTAAAAATATTATATAATAAGGTTATTTAAATAATATACTTATTTAATTAATAATTGAGGCCAGTCGTGGCGCAGGGGCACAAAGTGTGACTGTAAAACCGACTGGTTGTGGGTTCGATCTGCACTGGAGGAAATTAAATATTTATTTAAATTTATGTTTTTATTTCTTCGCTCTGGTGTCGAGGCAAAGCGCGGCGTTGAGTTCAGCCACTACACGCAATGCCTCCAGAATTCAGCGGAAAATAGGGTAACAGAGTGTCTAAAATATAATAGTATATAGTATAGTATAATATATAGTAACAATCTCTGAACCTTTTATAAGCTAAAAGTGATTATTCTGCGTAGTCTAGAAGTTAGAATCAAAATAAACGTTTGATCTTTTTCGTCGTTCGTCGTTTTCAAAGAACAAAATTTTATTTAGTATCTTGTCTTTATTTACATGTCTTTTATTTAAATAGAAAAATAATTGTGAGAGTTTTAATTCTATTGTATCTTTTTTTTTAAACAAATGCTTACACATTTATTTACGTCATGTATTCTTTTTAACAAAGCAAACAAGATTCATTTTCGTACAAGACGGTTGAATGGAACAAAATTAACTGCACTGACTTTTAATTGTTGTAATCCGTCACTATTCTTTGTTAATAAATCAGCTTCACGCTATATCCCGCACACAGCAGGGTAGTCAGAGGGAACTTAGTGTTAAGACACTCCATTCCCCACTTTCTGCCAAATGGAATCGTTGCGTGTTGAGTGGCAGAACTCAACGCCGCGCTTAACCTTGACACCAGAGCGAAGAAGTGGAAATATAAATTTAAATAACTATTTCATCTCCTCGAGTGGGGATCGAACCCACAACCAGTTTTACAGTTACACTTCGTGCCGCTGCGCCACGACTGGCCTCAATCCTTGGTTAATTATGTGATATTAACTGTTTTCCAATTAAAATAACGAATACTGACTAGTCATTTTCAAGGAAAAATCTAATAACTGAATGCCGCAAACGTATGCTTATACATAATCTTAAACTATTATATATAAAACTGCAATACCGCATTCCTAAGGATCAAGTTATAGTGAAAAATGGAATAGAACACTTCCTTTTTATTATTATTCAATAATAATAAGAACGTTTAATAAGAATAAATAAAATAAATAAAGCAATTGTAATGAAGCAATTAAAACGAGCCTTATGCGCGTTGATTTCTTTTTTGCGTAGAGTCATTTGCATTTTTTTTATGTGCTAATTTTCTTAAATACTCATTTTTATAAGGTTCTTCTTTAAATAAATAATACTAGTATTGTAGTTGCCATAGTGAGAATATTTTCGGTATAATTCTCAATATTCATACGTCATTAGTAATAAATAATTCAATATAAAAAATACTATTTTTTCTTTCCTAAGTGTGGATTAACACTTTAAAAATGTAAAAAATATTTAAAAATAGCATTCTCTCTTGCTAGACGATAATTCTTAGTAAATATCTTTGGGTAACGGAAATTTGTAAAAATCTCCCTACAAAGATGCTAACAACATAAATATTTTATCAAGTTTGACATTCGTCACAATTTGAAGTTTTATATCATTTCTTAACACTTCACCGTATGTCATCCAGAAATGTAATATTATGGACAATACAAAAACATAAGCCGTTTTAAATTTAAATTAAAATTCTCAATTAGAAAAGAATCAGTGAGATGTGACCAGTTATTTATATAGAATAGATAGAAGTATCTAGAATATATCATATTTCCGGTATTTAATAATAAAATCAGCTTCACGATGTATCTCGCGCACAGCGTGGTAGGTAGAAGTAACATAGCGTTAAGACACTCCGTTCCCCACATTCCGCAGAGTTCTGAATGCAGTGCATGTTGAGTGGCGGAACTCAACGCAAAGCTTTGCCTCACAACCAGAGCGAAGAAATGAAAATAAATATTTCATTTCCTCGATTGGGGATCGAACCCACAACTAGTCGATTTTACAGCCCGAGCGCCGCGACTGGCCTCAATTTAATATATTAATAATCGGTAACATAAGTAATAAAATTAATAAGTAACTATAAGCTAAAATGTTCAAAATCATGTATATATTACGAAATCGTAACGAGTCTTAAGTACGGGCTTAAACTTTAAGGCTTGGCTGCCGCGCGCCTTTAAAGTTCGTAATAAGCAGCATCATGACAGTATCAAGATGACAGGTAACATTTTTACTTTTTAATGTCCCAGACAATGTTTGTATAATATAATCCTTTTCGTAGAAAAAATTATAATCACTTTCAAAGTTTAGTGATGTTTTTGTAGTAAATTCTGATGGATTGTTAGAAAGATAGTGGTTAAAGACTGTACTTCACGGTCTATCTATTTTGATAAAAAAAAAACAAAAAAAATATATAAATTTGTATTTTCATTTCTTCGCTCTGGTGTCGAGGTTAAGCGCGGCGTTGAGTTCTAACACTCAACACGCAGAGCCTCCAGAATTCGGTAGAAAGTGGGGAACGGAGTGTCTTAACACTAGGTTCCCTCTGCCTACCCTGCTATGTGCGGGATACAGCGTGAAGCTGATAAAAAAAATATAAGTAATATACAAAATGAAACTGGAAAAAGTTAATTTAAAGTTTTCCTTGGTTAATAATTGTTATATTGTCTTTTCAGCTAGCTATACATATGTAGAATATGATTTTGACGTTTATTTTTCTGAAATATGTCTTACCTATAGGTATGAGTAATTATATATATCATGGCTGTACGTATAGCGTTCTTGAACATTATTAAATACATTTTATAATTAACTTCACGCTGTATCCTGCACAGCGCAAGATAGGCAGAGGGAATGAGAATCTAGTGTTAAGACACTCCGTTTTCATTAAGACACTTCCGTTCTCCACTTTCCGCCGAATTCTGGATGTATGTATTGCGTTTTTAGCAACGGAATTCAACGGTGCGCTATGTCTCTACACAGGAGCGAAAAAATGCAAATATTTATTTAATATATTTAAGGGAACCGAACCCACTAGGGTTCGGTTCCCTTTCGAGAAAAAGATCCCGTCGCTTTTATAGTCACACTCCTATGCTCCTGTGCCACGACTGGCCTAATTTTATAATAAGATAAACAATTTTTCTGTTCTAACTCAAGATCCGCTTACATTGAACCTAATATTATTATAATATAGATTACTATTTTATTATATAATATTTAGAAATCAAGTTACCTTAAAAGACCCGTCCGGAAGGCTTTTAAGTATAATAATATGCATACGACATTTTATCGAGTTCTTAAAGATTTTGCGCAATAGGCTATAATTGTAATGAATTACATTTCATCATAAAAACTATTTTATTATTAAAAAAAATATATAATATATAAATTATTTAAAGTGACATTTATAAAATAATTTAAAAAAAATATTTAAAATTTTCGTTCCCGCGCTTTGGTATTGGGGCAATGCTCGGCATTAAGTTCCGCCAGTCAACACGCAATGCTTAGAGAAATCGGTGGAAAGTAGAGAACGGAGTGTCTTAACACTAGGTCCCCTTTGCAAACCCTGCTGCGTATGCGATATAGCGTAAAGCTAAGAAAGTATAAAAAAGTGTAAAATATAAAAAAAAACTTTTTCTAAAGTGTTAATTTCTACCAAAAAAAAATATTAAATGCATTGTAACGAGACCTCTAAATAATAATAATATACTGTTTATTTATATATCTTACATAAAATAAATATAATTTACATAAATTCCTTTTAAATGGAAACGTTTACGCATGCCTTAAATGGACCAATTTGAATCTAAACAACTTCCGATAGTAATAATAACGGTGATATATTATTATATATTTGAAAACTTTGATGTTAGACAACAGTTAAAATTATTAATAGCTTAGTCTTCTTAATTTTTTTTATAGTTATTTCTATTTTAGCTTCACGCTGTATATCACATATAGTAACCTGGGAACCTAGTGAAAAGATTCTCCGTTTCTCATTAAGACACTTCCGTTCCCCACTTTCCGCCGAACTCTCATTGTATAGTACGAGTTTAGTGGCGGAACTCAACACCGCGATATTCTTCGTTATCAGAGCGGGGAAGGGAAAAATGAAATATTTCATCCCGGCGAGTGGGTATCGAATCCACTACTTACAGGTTATAGTCACTTGTGCCCCTGTGCCAGAATAGGTACTTAGTTTCATCACGCGTTTCCCGCCTAGTAGTCAGAGGGAACTCAGTGTTAACTCTCTCCGTTCCCTACTATCCGTTTATTTTTCAAGACATTCCAAATTGGGTGGCGAAACTCAACTCCGCCCTTTGTCTACGAGTGGGTTTCGAACTCATGACTATCGCGTTCACAGACAGACGCTGACCCACTGTCCACCAATGTTAAATATGTATGGTAAAATAATAGGCGATAGGTAGATATACTGATATATATAAGATAGTCTCTTAGATTACACGTTTTTAATTACGAATTACAATGTTTAAAGTCAAGGTCGTGCAGAGGCGACTGTAAACATTACAGGGTATTGGTTCGATTCCCACTCGACGAAATAAAATATTAAATATTTAATCGCTTTGGTAACGAGGCAAACCGCGGCGTTTTCGCCCGCTATTTTACATGCAATGCCACCAGAATTCGGCGGCTAGTGTCGTAACGTGAACAGAGTGTCCCAACACTAGGATTTTAGGTTCCCTTTGCCTACCCTGCTATGTGTGGGATACAGCGTGAAGCTAAAAAAATATATGTTTACAATTCCTAACGCATACGTATAAAGTTAGTTATAAGTAGTTAATAACCGTAGTTAATAAATTATTTAAAAATTGTTATCAATTTATTGCGTAAATATTTATATAATGGACTTAGAGGAAAACATTAATTTATTATATTTATAGTAAAATGTAACTAAAAGCTGCAAAAAAAGTTGTTTTCACCTCCGCCCTGGGAAACCACAACGTTTGTATGTAATTTATGGATCCATTCGTATTCAAGGCTCTATAGACCCCTATCAAGAGCGATTTATATGGTTTTTACTGTCGTAACAAGTGTTGTACGATGTCAGAGAATCTATTATATAATTATTTTATCTTATATGTTTTTTTTATTTTTTTTTTATTATAGTTTTAACTAAGCACTACAGACACGTGGTCCGTACTTTTTTTAACTTTTTCATTATTATCAGTTAATCATCAATTTTATATTTATCTGCTGCTTAAATAAGGCGTATAACTAGAGATAATTATCTAAATATTTAATTCCTAAGAAAGTCCAGGTATTTTTAGATTGCCTTTTTTATTGTAAATATGTCACTTATTATCTTATATGTTAATAATCTTATATGTTATTGTTGAGGCCGTTATAGCGTGATGGGACAGCCTATGACTGTGCAGATGCGATGGTCGTGGGTTCGATCTCATTTGCAGGATTGGATATATTTAACTTATTTTCATTTTTCCCTAAATAGAAGCGTGGCATTGAGTTCCGTCTCTCGACACGTAATGCCTCGAAAATTCAGCGGAAAATGGAGAACGTATTGCCTTAACATTAGGTTTTCTGGGTATACTTTTCTATGCAGAAAAGGTCTAAAAGCTGCTTTTTTTATATAACAGAATAGGCAAAGGGAACCTGGGAACCTAATATTAAAACATTTCCGTTCCCCACTTACCATGTGACAGAAATCAACGTCACGTTTTGAGTCTTTACGAGAACGAGATATCATTTTTTTTTATTTTCTTGAGTAGGAATCGAACTCCCTGTCGGCTTTTTTTAATATTATTTAGTACTCGCCATACCAACTATCGAGTAAATCAATTTATTCAGTAGAACTTAAATTTAGGCCAGAACTCAAAAAAAGACATATTTTTTTAGCTAGGCACTTAGTTTTTAAACTAAATAATTTATAAATGATTTATAAAAATAAAATCAATTATGAATTTTACAGGTGTTTATTTTATACGGTTTCGCACCAGTGATTGGACATCCTGTGCTTATGTTAATATGGCGGCCATTAAAATAAATAATCAATGTCTTGTCAGTTTGTGTGTTGTGTAATATATGTAATCCAAATAAGTAACTAAAGGAGGTCGTGCTCATATATAATTTATAATTAAGAGAAGTTTTGTTGATCAATTGGTTAACTAACTTAACTACACTACTAACAATTTTTTTTTTTACTATAATAAAACATACCAAATAGCTTAGTAGTAAGGGAAACTAATCTTAAGACACTCTGTCCAATATTAAAGACATTGTGTGATGTACATAATATCAATACTAGAAATAGGAGTAAACTTATTGCACCTGTAACCCGATTACATCGAGTCCGTAATTATTTTATGGGACAATGTGTACGCTTTTACAATAGGATCCCAGAAAACGTCCGAGAATGTTCTATATCACAATTTAAAAGAGTTGTGAAAAGACGTTTGTGTGTTAAAGGTTATTACCAAATTAATGATTATATAAATGATAACACGCCTTGGGAATGAAATGCTCGCTCCAGTCTATTTCAAAGTATCCTTGTCAGAAAAGCTGAAATGTGATTTTAAAAAAATAAGTCCCGCTGAGTTTCTTGCGCCGGTTCTTCTCAGGTCTGAGGCACTAATTTTAGTGAACTGGTGGTAAATTATTTGACGTTCAAAAAATGAAGCATGTAACTTCTTATTTTGAATAAAATTATTTGACTTTGACTTTGACTTTGTGTTGAGTAGCGGAACTCAAAGCCACGTTTTGTCAGCCAGAGCGAGAAAATGAAAGTAGATTGCACTGCCAGGACCGCCTCTTTTTTTATATATGTATATATATTTCTTCAATAACTATGTATTAAGTGTGCATATTAATATTATAATAATTATTAATAAAAAGTTAATTACTTTTAATGTTTATTTAATAAAACAAATTATGTCAATAAATTTCAAAAATTAAAATATTTTTAATTGATTTATTGTCTATAACTAAATAAATTTGTTAAATAGCAAGTAGTCAATTTAAACTAAATGAGACGAAAAAATATTTGGACCCATTTAAATAATATTTTATAGATCATAAATTTAGAATTATGACATATGAGAAGGTTGTTTTGCAAATTTAAGAATTTACCATTATGTGTATCGAATACGATAAAAACTTTAATATATTTGTTGATATCCGATTGCCTAAAAGATTTATCTGAATGTGCATACTCGTATATATACTTAGTGGGAGAAACGATAAGTGGCGGAACTTAACGCCGAGTATAGTCATTTCCATTTTTTTGCTTCACAATGTCTTTCACAAATAACAGGGTAAGCAGAGGGAATACGAGTATAGTGCTAACTCCGTTCCCTACTTTCCATCTGATTTTCGAAACATTGCAAGTGAACGAGCGATTTGTCTTGACAAACCGCGGTGTTAAGTTCCGCCACGCTATCATACCGAGGAAACGCAAACAATTCATTCCACTTAATAGGAATTGAACCCATAAGTGGCACGTTTACACTCAAACGCTGGGCTGCAATGGCGTCTATTACCTATATCACCTATATCATCATAAAATACTATGCTAAATATTTAATTATAAGATAGGAGTGTTTTAACACTACGTTCCCTCTGCCTACCCTACTGGGTGCGGGATACTTTACTTACTTTGGTTGATTAGTATATTTGTAGTGATCATGTGTTGTTGTTTTTGGTGACTGTAGGACGTTAACTGTAGGAAGTTACCATAACGAATGATAGAACGGTGCGGAATGGAGTGTTTACACTACCCTGCCCACCCTGTTCCCTCTGCCTATTCTTCTTTGCGGGAAAAAGCGTGAAGCTGCTTCTTTTTAAGTGGCTATGTGATATAATAATAGAATTTTGTTCTATTGAAGAAATCCATAACGGCGTATATGTTATTGAAGTTCTGATCTTTAGTTATCTTATTAATTGACTGTTATCATATAATTTATTCCTTAAATTTTTGGCCTATTTTTGCCTTGAAAAATATAGTAAGTAATTTATTTTGTATTTAATATATGCCGTTAGAAATTGCGTTAATGACCAAGGCGGTATAAATAATTTTAAAAGGTATCAAGGTTAACTACACGTCTTAAGCTCAGACGTAAAAGAATTCATAATGAAGATTTTGTTAAATTCTATTTTAATATATTATACAAAAATTTCGATTTTTGTTGAAATATGCCATATACCGTCGTGTTCTTCTCGTCACTCTCAGTTGAAATGAAGTAGGTAAAGAGAGAAAATCTCTAAATAAGAAATAAGTTATAAGGTGCTTGGGGCCACGCTGTAGAAATAAAATACGTAAAAATAAAAAAAAACATGTAACTGTCACAACTTTTTTTTCTCAATCTATCATTAGGTAACCAATCTTAGTGTTAATCTAATTTATCGTAAAGTATGTTATTTATTATGTTCCTATAAATAATTTTATATAAATTTTAAGATAAATTTAAATTATTTTGCGTATTTCTTACAATTTCCTATTAAATTAATTAACATCATATGTTATTTTATGACAATATTCCTTTCTTTAAAACTTTATATGTTTATTTTTGTTTCAGAACTTTCAAGATATATTAAAATCGAAACACGTACAAGGTTTAGAGATCCACAATGCCCATACATCTTTCAATAAATCTAAGGTTATGGAAATTGTAGAAGATGCAAGATCAGCTATTAACGCTAATGGAGGAGGGCCCCTTTTCCTGGCACTACCAGCGCATCCTGAACTCCTCGCTAAGTACTATGACCTGAGGGCATTGCTGAAGAAAGTTGATCTGATGATGGTTCAAACACACGCCTTGGGCATGGTGAAGAAAATGACATACCATCCCAGTCGATTAAGTGGTTTATGGGATATGATGAACACGGTAAGATGATTTATTTTTCCTTATAAAATAAATAAATCAGCACGCTGTATCCCGCACACAGCAGGGTAGGCAGAAGGAACCTAGTGTTAAGACTTTTTGCCGTATTCTGGAGGCATTGCATGTTGAGTGGCAGAGCTCAACGCCGCGCTTGCCTCGAAACCAGAGCGAAGAAATAGAAATATAAATTTAAGTAAATATTTCATCTTCTCGAGTGGGGCTCGAACCCACAACCAGTCGGTTTTACAGTCACACTTTGTGCCACTGCGCCACGACTGGCCTTATTTTTTCCTATTTGCATAAATTCCAAATATTTCAAATATTTTTAATGTTGCTGTACGTACAGCATATATATCGACGGTCCCTACGTATAAAACGATATGTGAAAAGAGCAGGTTTACAGGAGAGCAGAATAAAGGTTCAACTTATTTAAAAAAAAAAAATAAACAAGATTATGAATATATGTTTGCAATAATATGTTACTACATTTACAAAGTATGAAATGGCATTTATAAATATGTAATTTTATGACATTATCCTAATATAACTGCTAGTAGACTGTTTCTACTGTGCCTTTACAATAAAGTCATGTCAGACAAATCTAAGATATCTGTTTATACAGAGGAAAGAATAAATCATTGTTTTTAAATGGGGCTTATCTAAATGTTTCATGAAAATGTGTAATTATTACGATATATTAAAAATATCTATTTATCGTTAGTGATGTTAGGGTATATTCATTATTTTCTATTATAATTTGGCAATAATACACTTATGTATTGATGATAAGCTGATTTTATAATCAGCTTCACGCTGTATCCCGCATACATAAGAGTTCGTCGTGGAGCAAGGGCACAAGCGTGTGACTGTAACGTGACGGTTGTAGGTTCAATCCCGCCCGAGTAAAACGAATTATTATTTATTAATATTTCCACTTCTTCGCTCTGGCACCAGGGCAGCCCGGCGTTGAGTTCCGCCACTCAAAACGCAATGCCTGAAAAAATTCGACGGAAAGCATTAAACGGCTAGGGAATAACATACATATGTTTAAAAAAAAACATCACCCAAAATTGGAAACATTACATTTATAATCTTAGTAACAATACATTTATGACTACTTAATATAATCTCTGGTTATTTATGTTTTCTTATCGATTTAGACCTAGAATATTATAGATAGCGATGACAACATATGAAAAATACTTTCAATTCAACCTTAAAATTATATTTTTACTTTATTTTAATGTCGAAGCCAGTCGTGGCGCAGCGGCACGAGATGTGACTGTAAAACCGACTGGGATCCCCACTCGAGGAGATGAAATATTTACTTAAATTTATGTTTCCATTTCTTCGCTCTGGTGTCGAGGCTAAGCGCAGCGTTGAGTTCTGCCACTCAACACGCAATGCTTCCAGGTTTCGGCAGGAAGTGGGGAACGGAGTGTCTTAACACTAGGTTCCCTCTGCCTACCCTGCTGTGTGCGGGATACAGCGTGAAGCTGATTTAATTTAATTTTAATGTCCTTTAGAATAATAAAGTATACATTTGTTATTATATCATCTTACGTTATTTCAAAATATGTTGTTTTTTATGTGAACTTAAATTTACGATCATAGCTAACACCATTGTATATAATTTCTATTCCATTCACGCTAGGCGTCTCATATAAACTAGTGCGAAGGCTAACTGGTGCTCTAAGAAAAATCCAGCAAACTTAAATAATATATTGCTAAACAAAAATATATCTTATATCCTAAAAAATAAGAAACAAGCCAAACGTTTAGAAATGTTATAATAATCCTTTGGTACAAGTAGGTTACTCAGACAGGTGCATCTATAATCAAAAATTAAATCACCATCACGCATGCAGCGAGGTAGGCAGAGGCAATCTAGTGTTAAGACACTCCGTTCCCCACTTTCCGCCGTATTCTGAAGGCATTGCGTGTTAAGTGGCGACTCGACACCAGACCGAAGAAATGAAAATATAAATTTAAATAAATATTTCATTTCCTTGAGTGGGGATCGAACTAACAACCAGGCGCTTTTACAGTCACACCTTGTGCCACAGCGCCACGACTGGCCTCTTCAAAATTTTAACTGCTGTCGAGTGGTAATTTAATCTAAATAATCTAGAGTTAGTCATCTCTTAACAATAAAGAAGGTTGAGAGAACGAAATCATACATATAATGGACTAAACTGCCTTCGCCTAGATGCTAAATTCTATGCAAATCTTGCAAAAGCCAGACGCAGTCAGTTGCTATTATCCACAATGTAGGCGTTCGTTTGACATCTTATTAACAAGGATATAAATATATGTGAAATTAAATTAATTTAATGTAATATGAGTCACTTTAGACGAGAATCCGGCTGCAAATATGTTTAATTATTGCGTATTTTATACTTTATAGGCAAATTAGTTATGGCTGATATATTATAGAAAAATATACTGAATCAATATGAACATACTTATTAGGCAAAAGTATAAAAATTTGAACGTAGCGGGATGTGAACCCGCGCCTCTTTGGAAACTGTCCAAGCGCTCTGACTAACTGAGCCATACGTTCTGCCATACGCGGGTTCAAACCCCGCTACGTTCAAGTTTTTATACGTTTTCTTAATAAGTATTTCTCTTTTCTAAGTGCGGAATGACACTTTAAAAATGTTTGATTATATTTTTAAAAGTATGAACATTTTCGCTGTTTGATAGAGAAGAGTTTTTTTTAATATAATTATAAATTATATACTTAGAAGATAATCAAAATAAAGTTTCTATGTATGAATTAAACATTATTAAAACTGTACTGGGGGTTATAAGTTTATTTTGTTACAATCTCCATAAATATGACTAGTTTTAGTGTTGTCATATTTCGATTTTTTGAAATTGTATTTATATAACCAGTATAAATAAATATTTGTTTATTTCATAATTTTCAGGACTCAGTTGTAGATCTAGTAATCGGTTTAGGAGTTCCAGCTTCTAAGATAGTCATCAGTTTACCAGCAACAGCGAGACAGTTCACGCTGACCAACGAGACTCTCAGCACCCCCGGCAGCCCCACTGAGGACGACGACCCTAAAGAGATCGACCAAGCCGAACTATGCAGGCAAATCCGCAAAGGAAAATGGACTTTGGAAAGAGACCAAGATTTATCAGCGCCTTACGCTTTTAAGTGAGTGATTTAAATTTTATGTTATATTGCATTTGATATATTAGACTTTTTAATTATTTCCTTGAAATAATTATTTTAATACTTAGAAAATGTATATAAATATATGAAAATAAGTTCTACACTTTTTAGCCATGCAAAAGACTATTTTGGCCGTAAAATATTATAGAAGTGCTATACACATATTACAACATAAAATAAATACATTTTTTAACAGAAAGTATAAAAATTGTAAAGTAGGGGGACTTGAACCCACGACGCTGAACTACGAAACCCGATCGTTTTCATTGTCATTATAAACAGAATATTCTCTTTCTGAAGTGTGAAATAACACTTAAAAAATATTAAAAATATGTATGTAGTATTCTTATTTATAGATCAACTTATTTCTCTTACAGGGACAAAACCTGGATTTCCTTCGAAGACCCGTCATCTGTAGATGTGAAGGGTAAATACGCGCGTGTGCGTGGTCTCGCCGGTCTCGCCTTGCACAAGGCTGATAGGGACATTGAGACCCCTTGTGGTCCGACGCTGAGGACATCACTTGCCAAAGTGCTTAACCAACAAAGCAGAGCCCCAAGAGCTGCTGTATTGAGGTTGTTTTCTTTTTCTATTAAGTTGGATTTGTTAAGTTTTTAATTTACTTGCCTCTTTTATATCTATAAAAAAACGAATGCTTATAAAACGAAAGAACACTAATGGTAAAGTTCATAAAAGTTTTTTAAATTTCACGATGTGAAAGCTAAAGCTAATCTAAAGATATATATTTTCATTTTATATATTAAAACTATGGGGAACAGTGTCTTAACTCTAGGTTCCCTCTGCTTACCTGCTGTGTGCGGGATGCAGCGTGAAGCTGGGATATTAAAACTGAATTTTATCTTGAAATAAGTAGCCATCTAAGCCTATCTAATAAATCAACCTCATTTTATTTGATTACATTTGTATGTTATAAAAAAACTACATAGTATCAGTGCTGTATGTACGTGTATATAGCACTGATACTAACACAATCTCAAGATTCATATATATAACATTATATTGAGAAATCACTACCTAATTTTAATTTCCAGATCTCTAGAAAACGAGATTCTATCAGCACCGTTCCACGTACAAGCGTTAGATGCTCTCCAAGTGTCACCTTACCGCATTACGCAAGTCGTCGACTCCGATGGAGTTATTCATTCTATTAGAGAGGTTACTTAATATTATTAAAAATATATTTAATTATTAATATATTAACAGGCCAGTCGTAGCGCAGCGGCACGAAGTGTGACTGTAAAACCGACTGGTTGTGGGTTCGATCCCCACTCGAGGAGATGAAATATTTGCTTAAATTTATATGTATTTCCATTTCTTCGCTGTGGTGTCGAGGTTAAACGCGGCGTTGAGTTCTGCCACTGAACACGCAATGCCTCCAGAATTCGGCAAATAGTGGGGAAAGGAGTGTCTTAACACTAGGTTCCCTCTGCCTACCCTGCTGTGTGCGGGATACAGCGTGAAGCTGATTATATTAATTTTTTTTTAAACTAAAACATCGAACTAAATATCAAAAACTTTTTAAAATATAAATATCTATTATGATAATTTCTTATTTATTTGTTATATTTTTGTACTTGGTATATTTTCAGGATACGAGAACTGAATTTTCTTGCACACGTCAAGGCTATTTCGTGCATCCTCGGTCCTGTGCGAGGTTCTACCGCTGTGTTAAATTCGACCAACTTTCACCCGAATTCACCGTAAGTTATTATTATATTACAAAATTAATTCATAATGAGGCCAGTCGTGGCACAAAGTGTGACTATAAACTCTACTGGTTGTGGGTTCGATCCCCACTCGAGGAAATTAAATATTTATTTAAATTTATATTGTTAGTGATGTTAAGTTTTGTGACTCAACACGCAATGCTTCCAAAATTTGGCGGAAAGTGGGAAACGGAGTGTATTAGCATTACGTTCCTTCTGCTTTACTTGCTGTGTGTGAGATACTGTGTGAAGCTGCTTTTTTTAAAATTATACTATCGTATACCACATTTATTTTTTTGAAAGATTAAAGACTATTGATATAGCATTTTTTTTAAATAAAAAAAAGTTTCCCAAACGTCACTTTTCCTATTTAAGTGTTATAAATATCACATTAAAAATGAATATAAAAAGAATGATAAGTCTTACTTTAGTCCAGATAAAGATTTCTGACAAACATATATGTATAATGATAAAAACTTACTACCTATACTTTTAAATATGTAATGATAAGCAGAAAAATGTATGAAAACTATAATTTTCTTTTCAAAGGTGTTCGAGTTCGACTGTCCAGCGGGTCTGGCCTTCGATTCCCGATACGAAGTGTGCGTGTGGCCTGGAAGCCTGCCTCACTCACAAGCCTGTCCTGGCTCCTCCGAAATAGCACCAGTACCACATTCCCGATTCCAATGTCCTGGTCATGAAGGTAAACTAAATTTAAATAAATGTTAAATGTATATGTAACCGCAATCAACATTATCGACGACTACCAACCAGGATATTGTCACGAAGAAACGCAGAAAATTCATTCTAAAATTCAAATTATTGATTGATATGTGAATGAGTGAATGAAGGTTCTCTTCAAATTAAAAAACAAACAAAACTTTAACAAACAAAACGCAGGAACAAAAAAGACATAGAACGACAAAAATCTGTGGCGCATAGCAACTTAAAAAAATGTACATTATTTATTTTATTATAAATTAAAGAGTTATTATTAACCTGATGGTATAATATACATAAGCGAAATTTGAGGATACAATGAACTATTCTTATCTATTTTTTTTTTAAATAGAATATGGCGAGAATAAAAATAGATTTCTCATATACGTATTTTTGCAATGTATTATGCCACGGTTGTGCCTTAATGATTCTAAGTGTTGAGTTTCATCAGTGAATGAACTGCAATTATAGATTCTCTAAATAGGTTGGTATATAATATACATCAGCTTCACGCTGTATCCCGCACACAGCAGGGTAGGCATATAAGTGTAAGACACTCCGTTCCACACTTTTTGCCGAATTCTGGAGGTATTGCGTGTTAAGTGGCAGAACTCAATGCCGCGCTTTGCCTCGACACCAGAGCGAAGAAATGGAAATAATAAATTTAAATAAATATTTCATCTCCTCGAGTGGGGACCCACAACCAGTCGGTTTTACAGTTACACTTTGTGCCGCTGTGCCACGACTGGCCTCTATATAATATACATTTTATCATATTTAAATTTAATATAAATATCTGCCCTTTTCAGGCTACTACGCTGACCCCGAGAATTGTCGGTGGTTCTTCGCTTGTCTTGACCATGGAAAATCTCCTTTAGAAGCTTACGAGTTTCGTTGTCCGTTCGGCCTTGGATTCGACGCTGCGAAGCTTAAGTGTGACTGGCCCTGGCTGGTTCCTAACTGCGGAAACATAGGAAGATATGAAGCTGAAGCCTTTGGGTTCTCTGGTGCTGCTTTATCTGGTATGTTTTTTGTTAGTTTAGTTTTATACAACAGTAGTACGATTATAAAGTAAATTGCTTCTAAATAATAATTTAGGTACTTATATTTTTTGACATTCAAATAATTAAGTAATTGTATTTATTATGTAATAATTGAGTTCATACACCACAATTGCCCTTATATTTACACAAAAATATATGTTTTACAGGCGCTACTGGATTCCATGGGAAGACAGCAGATTCAGTGAACATTGCGGCCCACCAAAGCTTAGTATCCGGAGCATCTCTAGACAACCTTGTTGGAATACAGAACGGCTACCTATCCAAGGACGACATCCTCGACTCAAATTTCATTGCTTCTCAAGAAGCTTCCAATCTAGGTTTCGCTGGACCACAAACTTATCAAATTGATGAAGGGTCTATTGACTATGCTTTGGGTGGTCAAGGAGAGTATAGTGGACTTTCCTACAAGTATGTATCAGCTGATAATATTAACAAGGGTCTTGTACAAGCAACGAATTACAATGACGAAGACAAATATACAAGTGGATCCATAATTCTAGACGATTATAGATTACCGAGTAAAACGTTAGTTTCTTCCGGAAAATATATTCCTGAAATTTACTCAGGCAAATCATCATCTGGTATCGATTCTGGAAAATATAGGGGGAACGGGGCTTATGCCGGTGCTGCAGCAAATTACAATGATGGAAAATACAACAGCGGTCAGTATAGAAAAGATAAGTCTGGTGCTTATGTTCATAATCCAGCTGGAGACAGAGCAAAGCCTTACCAACATATTGACGTACCACCAGTACCTTATGAACATTTAGATTCTAAATATACACAAAATACTGAATACGATGTAGGAAGATACGAAGGCTCTTATAATATTGGGTCGTACAGCCAAGAATCCTCTAAAGGATATAACTATCCAAAACCGGCTATTCCGTTCGAAGAAGGAGTTTCTGCAAATCTGTAC
Organism: Heliconius erato x Heliconius himera; assembly: GCA_013421005.1. Classification (NCBI taxonomy): domain Eukaryota; kingdom Metazoa; phylum Arthropoda; class Insecta; order Lepidoptera; family Nymphalidae; genus Heliconius; species Heliconius erato x Heliconius himera. Next base: position 66,098 of record JAATLQ010031468.1, read on the forward strand.
AGCGTTTCAGGACAATTAGATGCGTACGCAAGTGGAGCTGCTGCAGGTGAAGCAGGTACAGTAACCTACCACGGTTACACTAATACTGACTCTGGTAAATATGTTGGTAGTAATGGATACAATGGTGATTCTCATAGTCTTACAACCGGTGCAGTTAAAGTTGGCCTTGTAGGTAAAACGTCTTTGGTAGATGTTGATTATTCAGATCAAGCTAACCACCAATCACAATCTTACAGCTCTAATGTTATTCATGAGAGTCAAGCAGTTTCTCAGCCTGTAGTTTCTATTACTCATGTTGGAACTGACGCACAAAATATTGACGGATATAGTTATGTCACTACTCCTACTTCATCTGGTATTCCAACTACCGCAAATCCCTTGCCTGTAACATACAAAACAACGTATGTACCAGAAGCGCCTAAAAGCAGTATTAAGCAAGTATTTGGTTACACTCAGCCCGCTGTTACTTACGTTCAACCAACATTAATTCCCGTCAAAGTAACTCCACAAATTCAAGTTACTAATTATAATCAAGGTCTAAACTATCAGTACGAAAATAAGGACTATGCGATTTATAATTCAGGATCAGCTAGTAATGCTGAGTCAGGATATGACTACTCAAAGCCTGCAACAAAATTTGTAAGCACTATTACTTACACTACTCCTACTCCAACAGCTGCAGTTGTCTCTTATAAGCCACAAGGATTTGGTCACAGTCATCAAACTATTCATAAAGTGGAATCAGTTGGATTTGAATATTCTACTCCTACCCCTATTATTGAGGAACCATTTAAAAAAATAGTAGCATATACAACTGGTCCATCTGTTTCTACTTACGTACAGCCAACAGCTCAGTCGTTCAGCCATCAAACAATACATAAAGTTGAATCCGGGAATGTTTACACTCCATCCGAAGAAGTAACTGGAAGCCAATCTGTTTACGAAGTTCCACAAACTGTCGTGCAATATGCAACATCGAAACCAATTTCAGTACAAAAGGTGGCAATATCGACAAATGGACTGCAATCAGTGAGTCAAGGTCAATCAGAAGACAGTTATGAATACAAGCGGCCATTGGTACAGTTTGAAGAAGCGCCAAAAATAATTCAATATTCCACACCCGCGCCTACGGCATACAAATCTCCAAGTTATAGCTCACAATCTATAACCAGATATAATACTAAACAATATGTCCCTATATCGCCAACTGTACAATCCTATGTATCCTCCACTCCCGTAACTATCAATGAGAATCCCATTCTCAAGTATACAATAAAGTCTGCTCCAGTGACTTTAGTTAGCTCTACTTATGCTCCACAGTCTTTTAGTCAACAAACTGTTCACAAGGATAATTCTCAATTAGATGTTGTATCAGATAACCAATATGTTGCAGGAATAAAATATGCAACGCCAAAAGCAACTTATTACGCGCAGCCATCTTTGGCTGTTCAATCTACTGTTTCTACTTATCAACCCCAAGCTTACAGTCAACAAACTATCCATAAAGTTGAATCAGGTAGAGTGAACGCCTATGATTCGTCAGCTTTGGGATATGAATATTCACAACCAGCTGTCAGTTATGAAACTTCAAATATAGCATCATCAACTGTTTCGCCAGTAATCACCTCAACAAATGGTCCAAAATCATACAGCCAACAAACTATTCACAGGGTGGAAAAGCCAAGAATTTCGTCAACACCACTTCCGGCTATTGAAGTAACTTATCAACAACCGTCTGTTTCTATTTATGAAAATCCTATATTGAAATACACCAAAACAGTCACACCAGTCAGCTATATTGAACCTACCGCGAGCGTATTTACTCAAACTTATAAACCAATTCAGCCTAAAGTAAGTTATGTTAGTAGGCCAGCCGAATATGAAAGTTCAGGTCATCAGACGTATGAAGCTGGTTACTCTTACAGTCAACCAGAAATTCAAAGAGAAGTCGAAACACTTAATACTGCAAAATATTCTGACGCGACTTTAGTTTCTCAGCAATATTTCACATTATCACACAATAGTGCAAACACACAAAGTGAATCTGGCAAAAATGTAGTTTTTGTATCTACAACTCCATCTTCTCTAATTTATGAAGACCATTATACTGAGGACCAATCTGCCAAAAGAATAAAAGCATATAAGGCTCCAGAGTACATACCACCGAAAATTGAGTATCAGCAAGATTTTGTATCTTCAACAGCTTCAATTCCTATTCTTCAACAAAATTCATTTGTCCAGACACAACATCAATACAACTACAAACCTGCTGAGTATTCCCAACAATACGAAGTTCAGTCATCTTCACAATATGGCAACAGTCAATCTAATACTGATCAATCACAATTTGTCGAGTCTATACATTTTTCATCTTCCCCAGAAGTGTCAGCCAAAACTCAGTACTCCCAAACCAATTATCAATCACCTGAAGTTCAAGTAGCCTACAAAGCTGAAGAATATTTACCACCAGTAGTATCAACTGCTTTGCCTCCAGTATCTTCTACATATAGATCACAATACTCAACGATAGCGTCGAGGGAATATTTGCCCCCAACTTCAAAATCTAAATACACTGCACCAGAATACTTACCTCCGGTAGAGAAAGCATCTGCGGAACATTCTACTCTATCGCCGGTTACGAAATCTTTACAATACTTACCACCATTTGAAAATGTCGGTTCAAGGGTAGTCAATTTTGATAGTTTTGGTTATAGCAATGAAGGAGAATCCATAGCCAAATTAAGCACTTACCAAGATTATAGCGTACCTTCTGTTACAATAAAACCAATTATAGTGTCATCAACGGCCGCTCCTGTTACAAGAAAGTCAAATATTGTAGTCGAATCAGCTAAATCTAATTTGCTAGGTTTTGGCACGGTTGGGCCCGATGCAGGTTTAATATCACATTATTCTACTCCTGTTACTATTTCATCCAGTCCTGACGATTATTTACCCTCTGTTTCATCCACTTACGCTCCCGAAGTTTCATTAGTTCCAAGAAAATCGAGACCAAAATATATAAGACCTGCGGTGAAATCCAGTACTGAATCTTATGTCGATTCAACTACTGCTTACAGAGCTCCTGAATATTTACCACCATCGGAGGAGTATGTACAAGATAATGTTAAATCTTTCGAGTACCAAAGTACAGCAGCCCCTCAAATTAAATACAATCCTTATCGAAAACAAGTACCAACGGTAGTATCAACAATTTCACCTCCTATAAGAAAACAAAATATTGTAGTAGAAACGGCTAAATCTCACTTACTTGGCTTTGGAAGCGTGGGGCCTGACGCTGGATTAGTTTCCGAATATAGCACCCCGGTATCTATTGAAATATCGAAATCAGGATCCGCATACTCTACGATCCCCATTAAGCAAGAAATAGTTGAAGTGGCACAAGTTATAAGAAAATCTAAACCTAAAGTAGCCGTTGTAACAAAATTAAATGACTTCAATCCACTACTAGTCAGAAAGTTAGGAGCAGTTTGTAGTTGTCAGTCACCAGTGTTAGTTTTAAAAGGCAAACGGCCTAATATACAAGAACAGGAAGTTGAGGATTACAGCATTAGCTACGATCAAGGTCGTGGAGACATAAACGAAAATGCTTATATAAAGGCTGCTAGAATTTCTACAAATCCTATTAATACAGTTACTTCGACGCCCATAATAAGATCTACTTTTAATCCTATTATCGTCCCCGAAGACTCTTTCTATCAAGACTATCAAGATGCAAGCAATGATAATATTGCTATAGTACCTACTCAAAAAGAATATTCAGAAAGTTACGTATCGAGTACACCTGTTATTTCGTCCACCGAAAGAATTGTACGAATTAAGCCACGAATCAAGACTGTAACTGTAGCACCAACGTATAAGACAATTTTACTCAACGAAGAACAGTCTGCCGCTCTCTCAGAATCGGAAGCATCGGTATCTGATATTGATTCGAAATCGTTCAATCGTTACGGCCCTGGTGGTTGGAGAGGAAGAGATGAAACATTACAAGGTTCAATTGATTGTAAAAGAGCAGGTTTATTCAGACATCCTAAACAGTGCAACAAATTCTACGCTTGTAGATGGGACTGCACAAAACAAAGGTTCACCCTTCATATATTTAACTGCCCAGTTCAACTCAGTTTCGACCCTAATCTAGGTGCTTGTAATTGGCCCAGCCAAGGACCAGCTTGTCAAGGCGACACTCTCCTAACAAATGCTCTTTAACATGTATTACATCTGAAAGCTTGCGAATCTCAACGTGCCATCAAAATTGTGACAAGCGTCACGAATGTCCTACGAGCTTACAAATTTCGAACGTATATAATAAGTTGAGTCCTCTCTCTTTTAATTTTACTAGGCTTATTTATTTGTTTGATTGTTTTAATTTTAATTCATAGTTATTTATTACTCATGCTCTATTAAAGCTTGTGATTGCAAAGCATTACTTTCGGCATTGATTGAACATAAGTTACCATCGTCTAGTTCATTTAGAATATATGTTTTGTGATGTTGTGGAGTCATTTTTATATGTCTACAAACGCTGTAATGTAAATATATCATTTATTCATGTATGTCTTGTGTTTCATTTTAATATAATTCACATAACTAATTACTGTATTATATAATAATGTCAAAAATAGTTACAAAACATTTAAATATTCAAAGCAACTGGTTTTTCAACTGTTGCCAATGAATCCTTGTATTTTAGTATAACTGGAGCTACTTCTTCTTCGATGAACTCTATAACTTGTTCTGGCGCTCTGCCTATAAAGGTCGTAGCGTCCAAAATGTTTTCTAATTGTGGAATAATAGGAGCGAAATATTTGTCATTCTTAACGCGATCAATAAGGTCGTTATCTTTTCCTTCTTGCTTTACAACTGCCCCCGCTTCGTGGGAGAGTACTCGTATTTTTTCATGGCATACCTGGCGATCACCACTAGCTTGTACCATCGCCATAATGATGTTCTCAGTGGCCATAAATGGCAGCTCTTGAGCTATATGGCGGGCAAGTACTTTAGGGTACACGACCAGTCCTTGGCATATGTTCAGTAGAGTGAGTAAGGTTGCATCAGCGGTCAAAAAAGCTTCAGCCAGTGTAATACGTCTATTCGCCGAGTCATCCAGAGTGCGTTCCAACCATTGTACTGCATGAGTATTAGCTGCGTTTGCGTGAAGGGTTATCAGATGGCGGGCAAGTGCACAGCAACGTTCAGATCTCATAGGATTTCTCTTATAGGGCATTGCACTAGAGCCAATTTGAGAAGATTCAAATGGTTCTTCTAATTCTTTACGCGATGCAAGAATACGAATATCAGAGCACATTTTGTGCACTGTCGCTCCTAACCCAGATAAAGCTGCTATGACTTCTAAGTCAACTTTTCTCGAATAAGTTTGGCCAGTTACGATGTATCGTTTATCAAATCCAGCGAGCTCTGCCACTCTCTTATCTAGAGTTTTTACTTTGGCACTATCGCCCTTAAAAAGTTGCAAAAAGGAAGCTTGGGTCCCCGTAGTGCCCTTGACACCGCGAAAACGTAAATCATCTCGCGCACGTGATAAAGCACGCTCGTCCATTAATAAGTCGCTGAGCCAAAGGGACGCTCTCTTTCCAACTGTCGTCAACTGAGCTGGTTGCAAGTGAGTGAAACCCAAAATTGGCAAAGATCTGAAATTAAAATTGAAAAATAACTGTAACTAAAACTAAGTAGTAAAATTCAATTGGATTTAAATTTAATTTTTCAAAAAGTAATCGTAAGTTGGATATTATTTTTAATTTTATTTCATTCGTAATAAGGGTATAATAAATAATTGGCAAAAATGTAATATAAAAAAAAATCACGACTTACTTATATTCATCAGCAAATTGGGACAAACGGGCGATTACGGCAGCCAGCCTCGGCAAAAGCAGGTCCAGACCATGTTTGAGGACTATAAGGTCGGTGTTGTCACCAACATAGCATGATGTAGCTCCAAGATGAATGATGGGCGCAGCAGTAGGGCATCTTTCAGCCAAAGTATGGACGTGAGCCATAACGTCGTGACGCACACGCTTTTCATGTTCCGCTGCAGATGCGAAATCTATGTCGTGGATGGCTGATTCCAGTTCAGCAATTTGTTCGTTACTTATGTCAAGACCCAACTCCTGAAACGTAAAAACAATATATTAAATATGAATGTTCATAGAAGATATTAGTTACAAGGTGCTTAATAAATAAATAAGTTATAAGCGGATATATGAACAACCAAATTTTTAACAATCATAGTATTTGGAAGGTTTGGATTTAGATACAACTTATTGTAAACATATAACATCGTTTACTGCTTTTCGCTGCGTGGCAGAACTTAACGCCGCTTTGTGTCTTATAGTAAGGTGGGAAAAATGAAACCAAATTAAATTTAATTGTCACGACGGTGACAAAATTGTAATTGTACTTTAAGTATCAAAAAAGTCAATTTATATAGAGCATTAGTCGTATGGTTTAAGCATTTTAATATACTCTGTATGCATTCATTTAAAAAATACTAAAATAATGTATCACACCTACATGTCCTACTAATTCGCTGAACAGATAAGATTACACCTGTGATAACCTATAGGTGCTGATAAACAATATCACCAGTGACTATGTGCGTTTAGACAAAAACGGTCAAAAAACAATAAATTTCTACTTTAGAGGTTATTTTGTGTGAAAATTTAAAGTTTATTTGTGCAGTGATAATGGTTTCCGTACAAACAATTGCCACTATTGTGGTTAAAGTTTTCAAAATTGTAAGTAATAATAATAAGAAAAAAGTCGTTTCTATCAAAGTAAGGCCCATCACGCCGTCGTCATCGCCATGCTAAAATTAAAACCTAAAAAAAAGATATTTCACTTCTGTAGTACTGAACTGCCTTTAACTACTACTAGTACTCTACTTTAAACTACTTTTTTAAATAATATTATAATATATAAAGTTACAGATAAAATATCTGAAATTAAAGAATTGACTTAGTACTTTATTGAAGTTTAAATCGTTTTTCTTATACAATTAATCAGCTTCACGCTGTATCCCGCACACAGCAGGGTAGGCAAATGGAACCTAGTTTTAAGACACTCCGTTCCCCACTTCCTGCCGAATTCTGGAAGCATTGCGTGTTGAGTGGCACAACTCAGCACTGCGCTTTGCCTCGACACCAGAGCGAAGAAATGGAAATATAAATTTAAGTAAATATTTCATCTCCTCGAGTGGGCATCGAACCCACAACCAGTCGCTTTTACAGTCACACTTTGCGCCGCTGCTTCTCTTTATTCTTTTCTGGTTTTTCTTATACAATTCGAAACAATAATGAAGCAATATTAAAACGATAATATATCATTATGAAAATTATGGAATAAATTAAAAATATAACAATGAATAATTATTATTACTCACTTATTGTTACTCAGTCAATATAATATTTCTCCAGTGAGATGAATAGTGGAGCATGAATGGAATGAATCATCCTATTTCTTGTAAACAAGGCGTGGCTTTTAGGATATTGGATAATTATCCTTCATCAATTGAAGGAATTCTCGTACAATATAGTAAATAATGTGTGAATAATCTGTACCGGCTGAATCACGTTTTGCATTAACTTTGCATAATATAGATTCATTCCCGACTGCTAAGGAAGGGTTATGTTTTTCGCGCGTATCTTGTATGTATGTATTATTCTTTATTACCTCATATCTCCAGAACCGCTGAACAGATTTACATAATTAAGGTATCGTTAGATTTGTATTAGCAGCCCAAGTGTTCTTAAATAGGTGACATTAAATAAAAACAATCATGGCAGCTGTGGGACGCCATTGGACTTAGTAAAAACATTTTTTTTTGTTTCAAATACCACATTGTGGGTATCAAATTCAAGAGCTCACTACGAGGATTTCAAAAAAGTATATTATGATTATGATTACTATAATGAATTCAAAAAAAAAGTGAAAAATAAAAAAAAAATTGTAAAAACAAAAACCCCGACTGCACAAAACTAAAAAGAAAATAAATAAGCCCAATAGTTTATTAGGATTAACAGTCGGGACCTATAAGTAATTCTTCAATCAATAAAATCTTTACCAGGAACCCCGCATAATCTGAGGGGGTCCCGACTGTTAATCCTAATAAACTATTGGGCTTATTTATTTTCTTTTTAGTTTTATGCAGTCGGGGTTTGTGTTTTTACAAATATTTTTTATTTACATCTTTAATCCAGAAAACAGATATTATCTATTTTAGTTTTGTAGTATTTTTAATCTATTTAATGATAGGCCTATTTTTCCAAGAGCATGTCTAATAAAGGTCCCTGTGGCCTCATTCGATATCGCGATAACGCCACGCCTTGTTGAATTAGCGACTATCAAACGGCACAAATGTACAGAAATGTGGACAATAAATAGTTTTATATTCAAAAAGTAATCTATTCTTATAATAAAATAGTACCGGATCGGTGTCTGTACATGGAAGATATATAAGAAAAAATTTTATTATTAACATTTTACATTATTAATGTAAAAGATTCAAAAACAATGGTTTTTAAATTTTTTGTCTCTTCGTCTGTTTGCATTTGTTCATGCTTATCTCAGAAACGGCTTAACCCATTTAAATGCAGTTTTCACTATTCGATCTTGGCAAGCTTTTCTTAATATATAGTTTGTTTTATTTGAATCAATTCACAAATAAAAAAGTTCTGTCAATATAAAGGGTGCTTGCGACAATATTGCTACAAAAAATATTTATTATTTTATTGAATTGTAAATGTATTGATATTGCCTTTAAAATAATAATATTATAAGGTCACGAAAATAAATTATTGTGTAGTGAAGTCACGCGGAGGACACTAGTTATAAATAAATGTATAAAACTTTCGGTACTTCCTAGCTTAATTTTGGTTCTAACAAAATTTTAAAAAATACCATAAATCGACGAAACTACTTGAATTTAAGTTTCTCAAACGACAATATACCCACACAAAATGTTACTGTATGTTTACAATTTAAGATTCTTTACTCCACTTCGTAATGTGTACTAGACTATATTGCAAAACATTTAAACAAGCCACCTTATCTGATAATAATAATTACTCATAGGGCTACGCGGAGAACATACTTCAAAGGGTCTCGCTTCTATCATTACATGACAAGAAACCTAAGTAAATTTTGTATAATACAACTTAGATCACTTGTCTTATATCTATTTAGGTTTTCTATTCGATTTCCACTCCGGGTGACAAAATATTTAATATTTCCTCGCTCTGGTAATAAAGCAAGGCACGGCATTGAATTCTGTCACTTAACACGCATTGCCTCGAGAATTCGGCGGAAAGTGAGAAACGGAAGTGTCTTAATAATAGGTTCCCATTTTCCCTCTATACCCTATTATAGGCGGCGTGAAGTTAAAAAATGGTTTCTTATTAAATTTTCTTTCGTAATTTTAGTTTTACATCTAAATCATTTATACATAGATATGCCACAACATTACATTAAAGTTATAGTACAGCAAGTTTCGTAACGGTGGTCGGTGAGTAATCTCATTCTATGAGTAATTGCACTTGCTAATAAATACTATTTCCTGTGTACTGTTTGTGCTAGCACCGTGTCAGGTCCGAGGAATTTTTCTTATCTGTATCTTATCTATCTATGATGTTTGATATAAACACATATATATGTATCTATAAACAAAGTGGGCTAAGGTTTTTTTAAAATTATTTATCGACTTCCCAAATGGAAGCTCGAACGGGAACGGAATGCTCGAACAGGAACGGAATGTCTTAACACTAGGTTCCCTCTGCCCACCATGCAGTGTGTCAATATAAAGAACGGTGTTGAGCCCCGCAACTCGACATCCGATGTCTCGAATTCAGGCGGAAAAATAGTGAGCGGAGTGACACCACTCTTGACACCATATTCTCTCTGCCTACGATAATGAAGTGAACAATTAATGAAGAAATCTTACATGGAATTCGTTGTAGGGTTTTGATGAATCGGAATTTAAACTGTAACTAACTAATAATTTTAGTACTTTTCCTAGTTTAGACCAAAACATTATTATAAATATTAAGTTACTTTAATTTGCCGTAAAACTTTGTTTCACTTGGACTATTATATCACTTGTATAAATAGATAGTTACTTATTTGGTTGAAAAATCCAATAAGCTGATGTGGAAATCGGTGTCGGATAAAGTGTCTTTACACAAGGTTTTCTATACTGAAGAATAATAAATATAAGAAGAATTATAATATTCTTAAATTAAATTATTAAAGTATTAAGTAAATTAAATAATTCACTGACATCAGCACATTTAACAGAGTTTTAGAATTATGATGAGACGTAAATTACATAGGTAAAAAGAACATAATGTTACAAAAATATATACGTGTAATAAATAATTAGCTTTATGTATATTTTATGAATATCAAATATCAACATTGGTCGTATTTTTTAATTCAAAACAATTAAAAATTCTTATAGAAATTACGATAATGTAGTTAAAAAATCATATTAGACTATTACAGATTAAAGTGATAAAAAATCATATTAGAAGTCATTATAATTGTCAATCAATTCTGCTTATTAAATTAATAATCATGTAGTTAAAGCGGGCGAAGCCGCAGGCCGGCCACTAGTAGTTTAATATAGAAATAAATGACAACTAAATGACATGTGTCTATGTGATCTAGAAGTGAAATAGACCATTTCATCGCCTTGATTGTGTTAAATATACTATTATATCATATAATTATTATCAGATTTATATTTTATTTTATTTATATTATAAATCACTGATTACTTATTTAATAAAAATAAACTTTCAAATATGCATTAGTAGAAATATTCTGACGGTACCTAATGTTTGTGGGGTACAAATTACACTCCATAGTTATTTATTTCTATACATAAATTGAAGGATTATACAATTATGAAGTCGTTGAACTCTAGATAACAGAGAAACGAGTCACTAAGCTCTCCGACGAGTCATTAAGACAAGGGAAGGCAAAAAAAATATTATATGAATAAATATTGAATTATATTACTTCATTCATGAATTATATTAATTTAATTTAGACGCCGGTCGTGGCGCAGCGGCACGAGGTGTGACTGCAAAACCGACTGGTTGTGGGTTCGATCCCCACTCGAGGAGATGAAATATTTACTTAAATTTATATTTCCATTTCTTCGCTCTGGTGTCGAGGTTAAGCGCGGCGTTGAGTTCTGCCATTCAACACGCAATGCCTCCAGAATTCTGCAGAAAGTGGGGAACGGAGTGTCTTAACACTAGGATCCCTCTGCCTACCCTGCTGTGTGCGGGATACAGCGTGAAGCTAACTTATTTATTTTTTTTATATTAATTCAGTCATTATTATCATAACGTTTTTGTTTACTAAATAATAATTACTTATTTTGAAATAATTTCCTATAATTTACTGTGGTTCACACATTACTTTATCCAAAGCAACCATAAATTAATTCAATAATCTTGACAAGGTCTCTTTATGTATGAGCTCTAATTATATTAACATTACACGACAGAACTAATTAAAAATCATGAAACCTATGAATTTTATATTTAAATATGTATGTTAAATATCACTTATAAAAAGATTAAGAGTATATTTTAGTTTACCCTTTTTTTAGCTTTCAAGCTGTAGGAACGTAGTGTTAAGACGCTCTGTTCCTCACTTTCTGCATATTTTTGAAAATATGATGTGTTGAGTAGCGAATCTCAAGGCCGCGCTTTGTTTTCTCATCGGAGCTAGAAAATGGATAAAAACTATAATTCATCTCCACGAGTGGAAATCGAACCTGCAACTAGAGAGTAATTTAAAAATAAAATGTAATTCCGATATATATAATATCTTTCTTTATAAAGTTTAGAAACTATAAATTTTCAAATCAAAACATTTCGACGATATCTAGCAATGTTTTGATTGTGCGAGGAAGTAATCAACGTTTGCTGTATTTGATCCCGACTTCCTGTCCGCGACAGTTGCTGGTACAGTATGATGACTGCTTTAATGTTAGCAGCTGTCTCTTGTAGAATTGCTTTTTTTATAAATATTGCAATCATTTTAGTTTTTTTTTTAAATTTCATGCTGTATCTCGCATATAGTTAAGTAGGCTGTGGGAGAATAGTGTTCAGATAAGACGCTCCACTCCCCACTTTCCACCGAATTCTGGAGGCACTAGACCTCGACATCAGACCACCAGAACGAAGATGTTTTATAATTATAAAATATTTCATTTCTTCGAGTGGAAATCGAACCTACAACCTGTCGCGTTTACCGTTAGCGCCACGACTGGCTTCTTAATAAATTTTATATGATTTCTTTACTCTATTAGCGCAATCGTTTCTAATTTACCTATATTATATCCTTGGTCTGGTACAACAAAATATATCTGAGGTTTAAATAACCGATACGCTATTTCAAATAGTTAAAATACTGTAGTAATTCATTCTAACTTTTTAAAATTTTCAATATTAGCAATAATTTATAATCAGCTTCACGCTGTATCCCGCACAAAGCAGGGAACATAGTGTTAAGCCACTCCGTTCCCCATTTTCCGCCGTATTTTCCGAGGCATTGCGTGTTGAGTGAAGGGAACTCAACGTCGGTCTTTTCTTAAATGGATTAATTTCAAATATAAATTACAAATTAGGGTTTATCGGAAAGGCGCAATGAATTCTTGAAAAGTAGGTTATTAGTGTTTAAATTGTCGAATCGATTCCTTACATTTTTAGTAAAGTGGTACGTCTATAATTTCCTTCGAATATCGATATTTAAAATTATTATAATTACACGTGAAGATATTATATTTCTTATTTAACGATAATCGGATACATGCCTCGTTTATATAATATATTAGAAATATCTAACGTTGCCTAATTTTATTGCGATAATAATAGAGATTTATGGTTCTAATATTTAAAATTTTCTAAAAACAATAAATTAATAGTTACAAGCGATGCCAATAAGTTTCTCCAGCTCAAGGTGAAAATTGTTTTTTTTTTTAATAAGTGCACTATATTTTTTTTTGTTGAAATTCTTTATAAAAACTAAACTAAATAAAATCCAAACTAAATAAAGGCTTTAGATATAGTGTCTAATTCGCGGTGAAAATTCTACTCCCCAAAAATCTACTTTAGACTCTTTTCTTTTTCTCATTGGCTTCTCGCTGTTTTACAGACTTGGGAATGTAGGCATAGGGAACCTGACATATCTTTGACAAAAATATTTAAAAAAATATAAAAATTCGCCGATTATTTCTCTACTCTCATTACTCTATGGTACATCGTACAGTAGTTGAATGGGTGTGTTGACTTCTGACCTGCTCATGAGTAACTACGTTAATTAAAAGATATTATGTTCTTTGCGACCGTTTTACCGATAGAAGCGTTAATTGTTTCAATTGTTAATTTAGATTGAAATAAATCGCTTTGATAATGAAAGCTTAGAAGATAAGATTCTTTTTTCGAAAAGTTCTTTATGCATGCATGTAGCATGGTAGAGTGAGCCTAGTGATAAGACACTCCGCTTCCCACTTTCCGCTGTGTTCTGAAGGTGTTGCGTGTTGAGTAGAAGAACTCAACGCCGCGCCTTGACTTAGAGAGTAAAGAGTAAAGAAACAGAGTGAAGAAATTAAAGCATTAAATTAAATTTAAATTAAATCAGCTTGACGCTGTATTTACGCGCAGCAGGGTGGGCAGAGAAAACTTTATGAAATGAATGATGTTCTCCGTTCCCCACTTTCCGCCGAGTTCTGGAGACATTGCGTGTTGAGTGGCGGAACTCAACGCCGCGCTTTGCTTCGACACCAGAGCGAAGAGATGAAAATATAAATGTAAATAAATAAATATTTCATTTCCTCATGTGGGGATCGAACCCACAACCAGTCGATTTTACAGTCAAACTTTGTGCCCTTGCGCCACGATGGCCTAAAACATTTACAAATAACTTATAATATTTCCCCAAGTGGGAATCGAACCTACAACCGTTGCGTTTACAGTCGTTTACGGGCTTCTAATCAGATTTATAATTTTACAAAACTAAACATCCATAAAAATAGGAAACATTCTTATTAAATAGATTCAATTCTTATTTGATCATAAATTAAATGACACGAATACAGCTTGGACTGACATTAGTCAGATGTCACGATCCCAGGAAGATGGGTGAAATTACTGACATAACTTACGTGACTGATTGACCTTTGTGCCATATGTCGTAGATTATGGAATCATACTTAGTTTTTGTTATATATTTAAATATTTGCCTTGATACCAGACTGAAAAAATAATAAATAATAATTTATTCTATCGAATGGAAATCGAACACACAACCGTCGCGTTACGTCACATGCTTGTGCCCCCTGTGTATATTATAAATAAAAAAAAAATCACTTTCACACTGTATCCCGCACACAGCAGGGTAGGCAGAGGGAACCTAGTGTTAAGACACTCCGTTCCCCACTTTCTGCCGAATTCTGGATGCATTGCGTGTTGAGTGGCAGCACTCAGCGCCGCGCTTAACCTCGACACCAGAGCGAAGAAATAGAAATATAAATTTAAATAAATATTTCATCTCCTCGAGCAGGGATCGAACTCACAACCAGTCGGTTTTACAGTCACACTGTGCCCCTGCGCCACGTCTGGCCTCTGTATATTATAGTACCTCATAAACCATTAGTGTCGTATACACGTCGTTTCAAACTTATTATGTATAATTTGTTTGGGCTACAGCATCTGCTGTACTTATATGTCGACAATGGATAGTTAAAAATGAATAAGGATTGGATTTTATTTATATATTTTGATAGCGAAAAAATCGTGTGCTATCGATATCGATTTATAGATAATGATTCCTTATAAAGTAAAATTAACTTTATTTCTATGTGTTTAAGGCTTATTTGAAGGTTAAATTGTTGTAGGTTATCACGTTACAACGACTAGTGAAAATATCAATTCCATGAGATCATATCTATACTTATAATAAATCTGTAGAAAAGTCGTTTCTGTACATTGAAAATATTTAAAAAAAAATTAGCCAGGGTGTTAAAGGATAATTAACAGAATCCATTTCCAACATTTTTGGAATTTTTGTCTGTTTGTCTGTTTGTCTGTTTATCTGTTTGTCTGTTTGTCTGTTTATGTGAACACGTATCACGTAAAAAGTACACAATAAATTTAAGCAACTTTTATACATAAAAATTACA
>JAATLQ010031469.1:0-11232 GCA_013421005.1 Heliconius erato x Heliconius himera
TCAATAGTAAGTTATTAGCACTGAACCAATGTACTACTTTCGAGAGAGCATTGTTTACATCGTCATATACGATTTGTCGTCTTTTTATTTTGAAAATCAATGAGGTGTCATCAGCAAACAATACTATCTCATGGTTCTTTTCAACTAGATATGGTAGATCATTTATATATATTAAAAAGAGAAAAGGACCAAGAATAGACCCTTGTGGGACCCCCATGCTGATTACCGAACCAGGAGATATAATAATAATAATACAAAAAATATATTTTATCATCATTACAGTTATATAGCTAGATAACAAAATAAGACGTATTAATACTAAGTAAGAGTTAAAAGTAATAATCTCCTTGAATTCTCTCTATAATTGCATTGTGAATGTTTCACAATTTAGCTAAATATAAAATTAAGAATTACTTTTACTTTCTTTCACTTAAATGTTATATAATAATATATATTTAATATGAGAGCTTCTGCATTGTTATTTAAATGTTTCATTACTCAAATAGCCTTTTTTTGCTTTACTCTGTATCCCGAATGTAGGCAGAGTAGGTATGGAGAGCCTAGTGTTAAGACACTCCGTTCGTCAATTTCTGGTGAATACTGCATCATTGTTAAGTGGCGGACGTCGTCGTTGCTTTGCCTCGACACCAAAGCGAAGAAATGAACATATTAAATATTTCATTACCTCGAGTTGGAATCGAATCCACAACCTGTTTGTGCGTCCTTGTGCTCTTGCGCCACGACTGGCCTCATAATAATCATAATACTGAAAAAAAGAAATAAAAAATATTAAGTTAACTTTTTATTTCAGGCACTTCTATGTTATAATGATCCGGAATCACATCCCTACATTTCTGATAAAGAAAAGAAATATCTCGAAGAGGCTCTAGGCAGGCACCAGAACAGCCAGCCGTCGGCGATACCCTGGAAAGCCATCGTTATGTCAGTTCCACTATGGGCACTGGTTTGCGCACAGGTATATTTTTATTGCTTACTTTTTAACTTTTTTTTCAACTTCAAGCTGTATCCCGCATATGACAGGGTAGGCAGAGGGAACCTAGAGTTAAGACACTCCGTTTCCCACTCTCCGCCGAATTTTTCGAGGCATTGCGTGTTGAATGGAGGATGGCGCGCTTTGCCTTGTTACGCCACCAAAGCGAACCTTGAACCGTCGCATTTACAGTCGCACGTTTGTGCCACTGCGCCACTATCGTATGCTAATTAAATATTAAAAAAATATGCTCAAGCTATCCCGTTTTTGTAATATGTTATCCCCGTCGAGCTAAGCATAAAAGAATATAGCTTTTCTCAATAAATGATCTATTCAACACAAAAAAACGATAATTCGAACCACTAGTTCCTGCGATTAGCATGTTCAACCAAACGAACTCTTTAGCTTTATAATTTTAGTTTAGATTTTTTTAAATTTTATCAATTTAAATAGATAAAAGATAATATAAGATAGAGCAACAACCACGTGTGTCCCACGGCCCAATGGAGTCCTTGCAATATTATTCACTTAACCAACAATGTATAATGATCGATGCTAAACAAGATAAGGAAATTCGATTTCCATTTTTTATTCTGTTTGTGTGCTCAACCGTGAACTCTGTAAATAAATTACGCCTCTTGAACTACCGGACCTCGCACAAACCAATGTTACACCTATTTTTAGCTGTAGTTCCTTTGAATTTAATTTATTTCAAATGCAAGTATAATGGCGTCTGTAGTATTTGATAAAGGAGTAATAATAGTTCGAGTGCGGGTTCGAGTAGTGGGTTCGATTTCCACTCGGGGGAATTCATTATTATTTGTTAATTTCTTTTTGCTTAAAAAAGGTAGATAACGGTAAGCAAAGCGCAGCTTTGAGCATCACCACTCAATACGCAATAATACGAAACGGAGTGTCTTAACACTAGGTTCTCTTAGCTTATCTCGCCTTGGAGCATGAAACTGAGAAACAAGTACATTATCCAAAAGAAGTTTGAATCAATGTGTAAGGAACTGGAGTCTTTGAACTACTTCATGTTTTTGTTTCAGATCGGCCACGACTATGGATACTTCACAATGGTAACAGACCTCCCAAAATACATGACCGGGGTACTAAAATTCGACATTCACCGCACTGGGACCCTCGCTGCTCTACCGTACGTTGTGATGTGGATCAGTTCTATTGTATTTGGGTGGATGTGCGACAAAATTGTAAAGAGGAACTGGCTGACAGTTACGAATGCTAGGAAGACTTTTACTACTATAGGTAAAATATTCTTTAAGCTATAGATAACGTTTTTTTTAGATTCACGATTTTCACGCATATAAAGGTATACCCCATATGAGGCTTCGTGGCGCAAGGGCACAAGTGTATGAAAGTAGCGCGGCGGTTGTGGGTTCGATTTGCATCTGGGCGAATGAATTATTATTTTTTTTTTTAATTTTCATTTTCTTCGCTCGGATACCATGGCAAAAAGTGCGGCGTTGAGCCCCGCTATTCAACACGAACTGCCTCGAAAATTCGGCGGAAAGTAATTTGTAGGTACTTAAAATCCAAGTTACCGAGTAAAATGCAAAAGTTTTAACTATAAAAGTATTCAAAATAATGCACAAACATTCAAAATACTCAAATAATTTAGGTTAATTAATTACAATTATTATAACTTCTAGAAAGTGTTGAATTACTATCTTATGAAATCAGCTTCACGCTGTATCCCGCACACAGCAGGGTAGGCAGAGGGAACCCAATGTTGAGACACTCCCGTTCCCCACTTTCTGCCGAATTACAGAGGCGTTGCGTGTTGAGTGGCAGAACTCAACGCCGCGCTTAACCTCGACACCAGAGTAAAGAAAATGGAAATATAAATTTAAGTAAATATTTCATTTCCTCGAGTGGGGATCGAACCCACAACCAGTCAGTTTCACAGTCACACCTCGTGCCGCTGCGCCACGACTGGCCTCAACTATCTTATCGCTTACAATAAACTCTTAAGGAAAACCACACTATAATATAAGTATATATAGGTGCTTACGTGTGCTTTTTATGCAACATAAAACATATAGAATTTCTCAATGGGACTGCATTTCGACAGCTTAATGTATTTTCAAGAGTTTTGGTGCCAAGTTCAATGGAACGATAGAGGGTCAATATTAAGGTCGAGTCGTTTTGTTCTTTTGTTTTGTTACCCGAGACGAGATTCACAGTCTAATAATAGAAGTTTAGGTTGCTTTTTATGGTTTAGGTTTTTATAAACATATGTTAAAAAATAAATAAATCAGATTCAAGCAGCAGGGTAGGCAGAGGGAACCTAGTGTCTTAACACTAATGGCAATATAATTTAAGTATATATTTCATCTACTCGAATGGGGATCGAACCCACAACCAGTAGGTTTTACAGTCACACTTTGTGCCCCTGCGCTACGACTGGCCTCTTAATTAAACTTAATAATATAATTATTAACATATGTTTAAATTATATTATTAAGTCTTATCTAAACGACATACCTTTGAATGTCTACATCAGTGTTGTCATATTTTACCTCGAGGAAAATGGGATTCTTTCGCCAAAAACGAGACAAAAATAAATGATTTTGATTATATAATCAGTTTTAAATTTATTTATTTATAAAAAGTTTTTAATGGAAAAAGGTCACCGTACTAAACGATAAATGTTTTAATTTACCCTGTAAGGGAGATAAATTTTTAACGTGGTTATAAATAAATACTATGAAATTGTTTGAGGCCGTCGTGGCGCAGGGGCTCAAGAGTGTGACTGTACTGTAACGGCTGTGTGGTTCGATCCCTACTCGAAGAAATAAGTTATTTATTTAAATAAAATTAAATTTTAATTTCATAGCTCTGGTGTCGAGGCAAAGCGCGGCGTTAAGCCCGCCATTTAACACGCAATGTCTCCAGAATTCGGTGGAAAGTGGGGAAGCGTGAACACACTTTCGTTCACAGCGAGAAGCTAAAAAGAGACATTGTCAGCAATAAAAAAAATAAAATAATTAAAAAAGATTCTCACAATACGTGGAATAATCTTTGAAAAAAGAGACTATGTGTGGTTGCGATCGGGACATTTAATTTTGGGCTAAAAATCGGGTCCTCCGACAACGTGGATCAGCGTCAGCATCATATAAACAACAATTTCAATAAACAATAATTTTTTTCTTATCAATATTTATTACAAACATAAAAGCATATTTCCGGTTGACTTACAATATAATTGGGATTAAGCAACATCCAAGTACTAGACAACAATCAGTTCTAGTACATAATTAAGATCCGTGAGGCTACGAAGAATACTAATGATTAAGTTGAGAAAGCGTGTCAAAACGTTTTAGCTGGTATTGTGATGTGTTCCGGCAGATCGAGCTGATCGACGCCGCAAGGTCGATAATTATAAACCACGTTCGTTCCTTGCAAAAGTGAAATGTTTGGTTTTGTAAGACTTAATGTCGTACAACGTGGAATGCTCTTTGAAATATTGTATGTAGACTATGAGTTTAGGTGGTTTTTGTTGAGAAACATTTGTGATTACTGCTTTTGTTTGTTTTGACAAAGATTTTTTAGAGAGCTTTTGACATTATTCGCTAGTGAATAGTGCGAGGTCGAATTTTTAAGCTTGCAGTAATAAAATATAATATTGTATGATACATGATGGAAAAAAAAGGAAATAGTTACACTTGACGTCTAACGAAATAGTCAAAAGCTTACAATTCTCCATTTTCTTGCGAATTCCGACGGTATTGTGTGTGTGGAATTGGGAAACTCTATGCTGCGCTTTGTCTAGATACCAGAGCGAAGAAATTAAAATACTAAATATATCATCAAGTGAGAATCGAACCTATAGCCTATTACGATTCCAGTCACACCCTCGTACTCCTACGCTACGACTGACCTCATCTAGTTGATACAAGCTCAAAAATTTGTATCAACTATTTTATATCACAAAATAATTTTAAATCCAATTACAGCTTCCGTCGGCCCTGGTATTTGCATGATCTTGGCCTCGTACTCAGGATGTAACACTGACGCAGTGGTTATTTTATTCACTGCTTCTATGGGATTGATGGGAGCCTTCTACCCTGGGATGAAGGTGAACGCGTTGGATCTGAGCAGCAACTACGCTGGTACTATCATGGCAATTGTGAATGGAATAGGAGCGATTACAGGCATTATCGCTCCGTTTTTGGTTGGATTGTTGACACCTGATGTAAGTTGGATTTTTTTTATTTTCTTAAGTTTACGAAGGTTTTACTTGATAAATATTAAAAAAAAATAAGTTTCACACTGTATTCCGCATACGGCTGGGTAGGCAGGAGGAACCTAATGTTAAGAAACTCCAATGTCCACTTTTGTCGAATTTCGTGAGGCATTGCACTCGACGCCAGGCTTTTGCTTTGGTGCCAGAACGAAGAAATAAAAATATTATTAAACAATAATTCATTCCTTCAAGCGGGGACCGAACCTAGAACCGTCGGACAGAACGCAGCAAATTAAGTATTAAGTTTCTATTATTTTTCATTTCAGAGCACTTTAACCCAGTGGCGATTAGTGTTCTGGATTACGTTAGCAGTTTTCATAGTAACAAACTTAGTGTTTGTGGCGTGGGCATCTGGTGAGGAGCAATGGTGGAATTCCATTTCACAAGACCAAAAACAACAAGAAGTTGAAGCTGCCACAAATCAATCAGCTAGTAGTGCAGTAAATAGCGAAGCCAAATTGTAACCAAATAAATATATTATCTGTAGCCAATTTCGGTTACCAGGGACGATTTTGAATATTCGATTTAAAATCGATTTGAAGTGTTACTATATTGCACTTATACAATCGGTTGATTGTTAAACTTCTAACGTATATGCGAAGCATCAAAAGAAAAGGCTGTCTTATTATCAGTAGTAGTGTAGATTATTCATAGTATTAAATATTAATTGTACTAAAATGTGATTGTTATACTCAGAAATTACTGAACTGAGCTCCACAGCTAGACTGGTTTGGTACTTAACAGGTTACTTAACAAAAAGTACGTAGAGAAATAAAAACCATTTTTTTTTGGTACCCAAAAGTACAAAAGCCATATTGAAATATTGGCGATTTTTGAATTCAGCCAGTGCTATGTGATAATATTAGTATATTCTATATCTAATATCGATGTTGGGAGTAATGTAAAATTGTTCGTAGTTACATATCATGTTTTAGGTTAAGAGTGATTTATCGAATAAGATAATTATTAATTTTTATTGAAACAAATAAGGAAGTCATGTACCGTTAACAAGGTAAAATGTTATTTATATAATAGGATTGTATTAAATGTTTCGAGAACATTATATTACGTATTTCAAAGTATAAATATAAGATGTATGTAAGTGTATAATACGTTGTGAAACTTTTATGTAATAAGTAGATCACGTAATGTAAACGAAAATTAAATATTATTATTGCATTAACTTAAAAAAAAAAGAGTCGAAAACTTATGTAAAACAACGGTACAACATATCCTGTTTACTCCAACTTTTTTTTATTTATTCATATGAGTACAAGTTTAATAGCTGTCACAAAAACTGTTTTTTTTTTTCAAAAATCGATATAATTGAATCGATAATGTAAGCTGTTTGATCTAAAGAAAGTGTAATTAATGAAAGATTCACATATAAAAAATATAATTAAAAAAATAAACCATTGAGTAAACAGGAATCAAGAGATAAAATTGAGTACAAAAATATCTTAAAATATAAGACATTAAAATATATGTACGTATATTAAAGCTCCGCTCAGTAAATGAAATAATAACATTAATATATTTTTCATATAAGACCTTAAAATTAAATAATTAAACCTAGCTTGTTGGCAAATGTTAATAAAAAATATAAAAAAACTACATTGTTTCTGCTTAAGATTTATTTAGTTTATATTTCATAAACGAAACAAATCGTAGGCCACGTTATATTATTTATATTTTTTGCTGAATTAAATGTACAAAAAACAAAAACAAACTTTATAGGGCAAAAAATATCTTGAGATTGAATTGTCACCGTTGAGAAGGCCTCGTTTAAAAAGGCCGTCAAAAGACTCGAGTTGTTCAAATTAGGAATAAGTAAATAAATGTATTCATTTATTTGTTTTGAAGCATTTGAATAAAAACACGCTTTGTTCACTAAGAATTTTATTGTTAAAAATTGAAAAGGCTGTGAACAATTTGTAACTAAATCTTAATTCGTATCCAACGTAGAGCAAAGTTGTATCAACTTTTAAACATAGTGTTGGTTTTTTCATTAAATTTCACAGATAATATTAACCTGTATTGTTTCAAAATCCTAATAAAAAAAACGATAAACAGTCTCTTTTTTATGCTAAGAAATCAATGCTGAAAAAGTAAAATATTTTTGGATAAAACTTTGTTCTAGAAGGATCCATGTTTGGTATTTACGTTGATGTTCATTTGTGCCATCCATACACATAGATCTGTATGTGGTATTATAATTATATTATAATAATTTACTATAATTTACTATAATTATGAATCTGACATGCAAACTATTTATGTAAATCATATCTGAGATATTAGGCTACTTTTATACGATAACATTATTATGATATTGTTGTTTAATAAAAAATCAAATGAGACATGGTATTTTTTTTAAACAAAACTCATAAATTAAATTAATATATATATTTATTTTATTAAAAAACGTTTAAAAGATATACAAAATTAAAATAGGTAAACAATTAAAATTTTATTTATTAAAAAAATGTCAAATATCAATCAAATTGAACTATGAATATAAATATAATTTTCATAAATTAATAATTAAAATAAATGCCTAGGTAATATTGTAGCTTAAAAAAATTATGGAAAAAACAACACAACATTGCCAAATAAATTAATATCATCTTTAACATCATAACACCAAATTTAAATATTAAATTTTATTGATATATTTCTAATAAATAACTTATATTATTATGAATAATTTACATTACTATCGATTATTCATATTAATTGAATATAAAACTACTTTTAAGGAGGTGGCGTATGTATCAAATACCACGCACGCGAGCACTACTCATTCCTGAATGTATGTGTGAGGGAGATAGCTATATATGAGTTGCTAAACGGAAGAAAAACGGATTGATCTATTATATATTTTTTTTAAGCTCCTCGCTTCTTTTTAGTATCCCGCACATAGCAAAGTAAGCAGAAAGAACTTGGGAACCCACTGTTGAGAAACTTCCTTATCCATTAAGACACTCTCATTCACCAATTTCCGGTGAATTTTTGAGGCATTGCCAGTTTATTGGCGAAACTTAATACTTCCCTCGTTAACTATATATAAACGGAAAAAGTTAATCATATATAATATCAGTAACTATTTTAACTTTTTCAAGAATTACAATCGTGTACTTTTTACTTTTCAAAGTAAAACCTTCATACTAAGGCGCAAGGAAAATTGAACTTTCTTAAACATCTCTATCTACTGGATAAAAAAACGAATTTATGTAAATATGGTGAGGCCAGTCGTCGCGCAGGGGCACAACATGTGACTGAAAACCGACTGGTTGTGGATTCGATCCCCACTCGAGGAAATGAAATATTTACTTAAATTTATATTTCCATTTCTTCGCTCTGGTGTCGAGGACAAGCGCGGCGTTGAGCTCTGCCACTCAACACGCAATGCCTCCAGAATACGGCAGAAAGTGGGGAACGGAGTGTCCTAATACTAGGTTCCCTCTGCCTACCCTGCAGTGTGCGGGATACAGCGTGAAGCTGATTTATGTAAATATGGTTTTTACTTTGAAGCCTGACTTTTTATTTTAGAAATACATCTTAACGCCATCCGTACATTATGGAACTTCATAATTTAGGAACGAAATGCTTTGAGACTACATTCTTTATTCGCAACAAGAAAGATTGGAACATATTTCATACGACGTACTATGTTCTTTGAAGAGAGTTAATAGCAGACCGCACCAACTCTCATCAGGATCGATGTGGTCAAAAGCAAGCCTATTTCAATATAAAAAAAAACGTGATTCTAAAAACAAAATTTACAGAACCATCTAAAATTTATTGTAGATTTTGAACCATGAACCACGTTCGTATATAATAAAAATATCAACAATTTAAAATGTACAATGGTCTGTTTCAGTTACAGATTTTTTCATCAGGCCATGTTAATAGAGATAGATGTATTAAATTAACAAACGATAAACAGTGTAATATTCGTTCTATTACTAAACACATTGACGGTAAGTTTTTGTAGAATATTTTTTTATTTATAATATATTTCATCACCTTTATCTTACATTTCATGGAACTTTTCATCAAATTCATAAAAAAATCATGGAGCTTTTCATCAAATTCATAAAACAGAATGATTTATCTACTGAGTTGGGAAATTTCTGAATTCGAAAAAAAAATCAAATAAAATTTTATTTGTTAAAAAAATTTTGCGAAATATTTTATTGTAATTTTCTTTTTAAAACCATCTTTTTTATTTGTATCATATAAACTTCCTTATTCGAACTAAATAAAATGATTCAATATGCGTTAATGATTATAGAAATGAATAATTCATTCGTTATTCTTTATGCGAAGAATTTCTGCTCAACACTGTTTACCACAATAAATTAAATGAAAAAAAAAACACCAAAACTTGTACCATTCCCCAATAGCCAAACAAAAAAAAATCACATCAAATGCTCAAAGCGTGGCATAAAACGGATTTAAACGCCGCCTCCTTCGAAACTTCAGAACAACTCCATGACGGACGACGGCGACGACGCCTCGCTGAGGTCGGTCCTTTGATTCAGTATGCGGAGTGCTTGGAACGGCAGGATGTGCTCGATGTGGAGAGTTGACAGCAGTTCTATACTCTCGTTGCTCTCCTTCGATAGTTGGGAGCGAAGGCGTCGGGCGTCCTCGTAGTCCATGTTGAGAAGTTTGCAGGCTTCTAGTAGTCTAAAAAAATTATTATCTTTAATTATCGCCATTTTAAACATTTTAGTTGCAACGGTTTAAGCGGTTTAGTTGTCTATGTTTAGAAGTTTACATTTTTGATAAACTATCTACTCGTGACCATGGACTACTACAGTGCTTCACGCTTTATACCACGCATAGCAGGGTAGGCAGAGGGAACCTGGAAACCTAGTGTTGACACTAGGGGACGAAAAAATAAATTAAATAAAAAAAAAGCTTCACACTATATCCCGTATACAGCAAGGCAGGCAGAGGGAACTTACTAGAACTTACTATTAGAACACTCCGTTTTCCACTTTCCATCGAATTTTCAAGGCGTCGCGTGTTGAGTGACGGAACTTAACGCCAGGCTTTTTGCAATTTATTAGCAAATTATTTATATAGTTCTTAATAATAAAACTCGCCTTTGAGACCGCCGTGGCGCAGTGGCTCTGCTTTTAGTTTTCATATTCCTAAATTAAAATAATTGTAATAAATATATTTTTACCAACTTACTTAGGCAATTGATTCAATTGCGATGCTACTTTGTTGGGAGGAGCAAACGCCGGCACGAGATTCCTTTTGACGTCGTACGTAAACTGTATCGTGCCGCCCGTGTTGAACCAACTCTCTAGTACCACCTCCTGATAGAGAAGAAAATATAAAATTGTGATATTTTTAGTAATATAATATGACAGCAAATAAAAATTACAAAAATATATATTTAATTAATGAAATTTCTTTAATATATTTGACTCATGTATGATTAATAATTATTTAGAAAAAATATAACTATAAAATACCGCTATGATATGTTGAACGACAATCAGAGTAAGTTACGTCACGCCTTAGTAAACAAACGAATTGACATTTACGAAAATAACAGACATCAAGACATAACTTAATGATATCTTCCACAACAGTCACTGATGATACTTCATTGGTTTTTAAAATGAAACTACGACAAAACATATATTTCATCTCGAGTGGGGATCGAACTCACAACCAGTCGGTTACAGTCTCACTTAGTGTCTCTGCGCACACACCTCGAACAGGTAGTCGTCGACGCCGGCGGCGAGGTCCGCGCGCAGCGGGCGCGTGAGGCGCGGCGCGAGCGCGGCGGCGGCCACGCGCGCGCGCGCACACAGCGCCCCCAGCGGCGACACCGACAGCGCCCGCTCCTCCGAGGTCACTCACCTCGAACAGGTAGTCGTCGACGCCGGCGGCGAGGTCCGCGCGCAGCGGGCGCGTGAGGCGCGGCGCGAGCGCGGCGGCGGCCACG
>JAATLQ010031470.1:0-11232 GCA_013421005.1 Heliconius erato x Heliconius himera
ATAATGTCGTAAAAAAATCATAATACATAGAATATTACAGATTAAAGTAACAAAAAATCATATTAGAAGTCATTATAGTTGTCTTTATATTATATATGTTGTTGTATGTTGTCTTTATATTTGTTTGTCATTCTATTATAGGGTGTGAGGCCAGTCGTGGCGCAGCGGCACGAGGTGTGACTGCAAAACCGACTGGTTGTGGGTTCGATCCCCACTCGAGGAGATGAAATATTTACTTATATTTATATTTCCATTTCTTCGCTCTGATGTCGAGGTTAAGCGCGGCATTGAGTTCTGCCACTCAACACGCAATGCCTCCAGAATTGGGCAGAAAGTGGGGAACGGAGTGTCTTAACACTAGGTTCCCGCTGCCTACCCTGCTGTGTGCGAGATACAGCGTGAAGCTGATTTATTTATTTATTTTATTTTATTATAGTTGTCAATCAATTCTGCTTAAATCAATAATCATGTATTTTAAGCGGGCGAAGCCGTGGGCGGGCCGCTAGTTTGGTAATAAATAACCTTTAACACACAAACGTCTTTTCACAATTTTATAAAATCGTGATATAGAAAATTTTCTGACGTTTTCTGGGATCCTATTGTAAAAGCGTACACATTGTCCCATAAAAGAATTACGGATTTGATGCAGCCGAGTTACAGGTGCACCAAGATTGCGCCCACTCCTAGTGTTAATATTATGAACATCACCAATTTTGGTAAAATGATTAATGTTTTTCTTAACATACATAACCTTTTCTTAATCAACTTAATCAATTAAATGCAGTTTTCACAATTGTATTTTTATAAACTTCCAACATTGTGTTTAATTTAAATCGGTTCATAAATAAAAATAATTATGTCAATATTAAATATTGCTTGCGACAATATTGCTACAAAATAAGTGTTTTATTGAATTTGCTGAAACTTTAGCTTTCAATGTATGGATATTATCTTTAAAGTAATAATATTATTAGGTCACTAAACAAGCGGGCGAAGCCGCGAGCGGGTCGTTAGTAACTTAAAATAAATGTAATATTTTACTGATATAAAGTTTATTGATATATTTTATTGTAATATTTATATTTTATATATTTCAGGTCAAAATTTTGATAATCGCCACGAGCGAATTCAGGTTATTCCGTGTGGCAAGACACGCTGCAAGCTGCGCAAGGGGACAAACACAACAGTTGTATTCAAGTTTAAGCCGAGTAAGTTATCATATTTCAATAATATAATGTTGTAAGAATATTTGTACTCATAAAAACTCTGTAAATCATAATTCATATGAAATTACATAAAATTCATATTATAAGTATTGACTCGCACAGAACTTGGGATTACTTTAATAAAAATGTATATAACTTGATCACCGAAATATTCACGACGTTCCTACATTCAAATATACAATTTTTGTTTAAATTTGAAATATCATAATTGAAACACTTTTACATTTTTAAAATTGCTTCTGCGGAGGGTCCCGGAAAAATTTAATCCAAATTTAGACTTAAGCCACTATTTATAAATAAAATGATGACATGAAAAAAAAAGTCCCGGAAAATTCATGAAAAAAAAAGATGAGGCCGGTCGTGGCGCAGCGGCACGAGGTGTGACTGCAAAACCGACTGGTTGTGGGTTCGATCCCCACTCGAGGAGATGAAATATTTACTTAAATTTATATTTCCATTTCTTCGCTCTGGTGTCGAGGCTAAGGGCGGGGTTGAGTTCTGCCACTCAACACGCAATGTCTCCAGAATTCGGCAGAAAGTGGGGAACGGAGTGCCTTAACACTAGGTTTCCTCTGCCTACACCGCTGTGTGCGGGATACAGCGTGAAGCTGATTTAATTTTTTGATTTACTATTGCATTTTAAACAAATAATGTTGGTCGACATCCGCCATTCATTTTATTATCCCTCATATATAATTTTAATAGAATTCAGCATTGTATATATTTCCGTAGGTATATGTAAAATCATATTTCGGCGTTGAGATCTGCCACTCAACACGCAACGCCTCCAGAATTCGGCAGAAAGTGGGGAACGGAGTGTCTTAACTCTAGGTTCAATCTGCCTACCCTGCTGTGTGCGGGATATAGCGTGAAGCTAATTTAATTTAATTTTTTTTTTTAAAAAAGTTCAATGAACAAACACATTAGGTCCTTACATATGTAATTGGCGTTAAGTATGTACAAAACGTTTAATATTTTTAAATATAATATATTTATCTAATCAAAGTATGAACCATTGTTATCAATGCACTTTTATCATCTCATAGAAATCATCCCTTTACAAAGAAATTATTAGGACGGGAATCCATAAAATTTTTGAAGGCGGTTTGGACTGTCCCATCGCAGTGATTTTTTTTCCCTTGCAAGAGTTTTACTAATTTCGAAAAAAAATGATAATCTGTTGGAGCAAGGTATGGGGAGTACGGTGAAAGTCTTAGATATTCCAATTAAAGCTTTTCTGATTTGGTAGCCATTTGTAATGTATACCACATGTATTACGTCGTCTTGAAGCAGAAGTGGCGTAGAGCGATTGACCAGCCTCGGTTGTTTAGTAGCTAACTTTTCCATCATGGTTTGCAATTGCTGACAATAAGCGTCTGCCGTAATCTTCTGGCCAGGTTTGAGACTGTAATGAACGAAACCGGCACTAGGCCACCAAACGCTTACAAGTTACAATTTTCGCTTGGGGCAGGATTTGGCTGGCTTGCGAGGTCTAGCTATTGCGCTGAGTTTCAAATTATCGTAGAGAATCCACTTTTCATCACATGTAATAATTCGATTTAAAAACTCTTAATTATTGTGTAATTATTACTTAATTATTGTGTATTGTGTGGTTTAGTAATGTGTGTAACGCAGCGGTCGACGTGCGTTTGCCGGTTTGGTTCAATCAATTCTCCTAAACCTCCCAACTAGGGTCTCCGGCCGACCACGGGGCTTGTTGTGCAGGTCGAAATTTCCAGAATGAAAACATTGGAACCAAACACGCACTGTCTTTTCTTTTGCGACATGAGCACCTTACACATCATTAAACCCTTCAAGCCGTTTTAGCAGCACGGTATATTTCAAGTTTTCCATTTTATAAACTGAGTGACGCACAACAGAAAATAATCACGAAACATAAATACATGTAAATAGTATAATTTAGAATTTAGAATTCCTAACCAAAGAGTAGAAATTTGTGATTAAAATAGCCAGTATGGCAAAACGTTCATATGTAAGGACCTAATATTTTTGCAACTTTTACCATAATTTTTTTTTCTAATAATTCTTTTAAAGGTTTTTTTTACTTAAGTTACTGTAAATATAAAATGTTTAGTATTTCAACAAAGATTCTTGTAGTGACGTTAGAGAATGATCCAAAAATTATAATGAAATTATAACATATGGATACTTACTTCCTACTTAATAATAATAATATTCATAAAATATTTTCAGAACATGAAGTGACAAAACTTACAAACGATGTGTACGCTTTAATCGGTGGACTTCCCCTGCCTTTCATCGGCGTATCAGGAGTGAGTGCTTGCGCGCAGGTCAAGCGGGCAGATACTGGAGAAGCGGCGCCCTGCCCGCTAGTACCCAATCAAGAATATGTATACACTAATTCCTTCCCCATAGAACTCTTCTATCCACAAGTTCCTCTTCGAGTCCACTGGGGTCTCAATGACGGTACTCGAGATGTAGTCTGCTTTGAAGTTCCCGCTATAATTACGCCGATTAAAAAGAATTAATACTGATAAAATATAAGTATTCATATAGTATATAAGTTTTACGTTTATAAATTTAAAGCTTTAGGTAAAATACACGAGTTTGTGACATTTTATTTTTTAAATAAATAAATGATAACAATATTTTTTTTTTTTTAAAGAAAATCTTATATTTAATACTCTTACCCTACTAATACATTAAAATATTATTTTAGTTATTGACACATATTTCTTTATAATTTATTACACAAACACTATTGGTGTAGTCAATTGAGAAAATAATATATATGTATAGAAATTCTATGAATGCTGTAATTACCTAATGACACGTTTTTTTATTTGTCTTATAGGCCAGTATTGATAAACCGTTCTCAAAGCTGAGATCGATATTGAGATGCCGTTTTCATTCATAAATTATATATCTTTCAATGAAAACAGATAGAAACAGACTTGAAAGAGTTTTATAAATACGGGTTACGAATTATCTAAGCGTCAGTTCAAAAATGCAACTGCAATATAAATTTCTAAAAAAATATATTGTCTTCTATATTTAAGTATATTATCATTAAATCATACCATTTATTAGTGATTGATACATTTGTAGCGAACTTCTAAAAAATATCAAATTTAGGAGCACAAGGACTGATTGGAGAACCTAATTATTAATTTATTTAACAGTAGTAAAGTGTTACTGTTTGGTATACTCGTATTAGTTCTACACTCTATTCATTTGGCATGAGACAAAAACTTTTATATAACTTATTAATTTCGTTTTTTACAATATTCCTGGCTTTAAATATGAAAACAATCTTTATTTTTAATTATTATAGTCGTTTCTTTTCATAAATCATATGTTTAAAAAATCCTTATCAGTCAGTTTTCATATCCAATGTATTCGAAGAAAAAGAATGGTACCGTCTGGGGAGAAAGGATCAATCGCTATTCGTGAATTATAAAATAACATTTTATTGATTCGCTTACATTTTATCTCAAGTTTTCGTGAATAGGGTATAGTTACATATTCATTAGAGGGTCGTCCGTTTTGTAAATCAATTATCATCTGTGGGATTTGGATATAGAAAGCTTTTGTTTTCCATGTAAGGTTCTAGTTGTAATATTTCTTTATATTTTAAGAATATGAAAAAAAAGTAGATTGAATGATAAAGTACATTTTTAATTCAATTTTTTTTATACATTAAGATCTTTCAATTATTCTGCTATACATAATATGCATCTTTTGAGACACTTTTGCACTTAATCCTCGTATCACAAATATTTATAACATAAAAATATTCATAATATAATAAGGAAATTAATACTATTAGTATTAACTACAAACCAATTACTTTACTTCTGTCATTCTATCCTCAACCTACTACAATATAAAACATAATTATGATACTTTACAATAGTTGTGACAGACAAATATGACAAACATTTTTTATTTTTTTTGTCAAACGTGACATTGGCGAAGATTGATATAATATGCTCAACTGGCACGATCGGAACGCCATATTTAAAGAACCACATCATAAAATTTTTTGTTCAAAATATATTTGCATTTCTAAATTTCTTATTTAATTTTGTTATACTTAATTTAAATTATTCATTTGTTCAAGATAATTAAGATATTTTTACGGGAACCTCAAAACAAATGATATCTTTTTCTTTATGCACCAATGACCAGTGCACTATTACGTCTATCGAAGGGTAGAAACTAAGAACAGGAAAACTATCTTTATATATATATTTGGTGCCAGCTTTAAGAGGACATGAAGTTTTCTCTCCACTTTCAGTTTCAAGTTTATCGCAAACGGAAGCACCGTCTACTCCGACGAAGGGTAGTGGCACGCCAAAAACTTGAGCTACCACATGGTCCTTAACTTCATCCATATCGACCTCTGAAAATAATGTATAAATATTATGATTTTTTCTATAATTACATTTCTTGCCGTTTCTCTTTCGTATTTAAGCTCTATATTAATTAAATTTAAAAACTTAATGACTTGACTAGAGAATTGAAACTTCAAATGAAATTTTAATAAAGATAAAAAGAAATTACAAGCATAGCCCAGCGCTGCTTGTCCTCCAGGGCGGGCTAATGCAAATAATTATAACATTATCATTCTCCGATCTATAACACAATCAGGAGGATATATTTAGAGAAATATTAAGATTAAATAAGGCTTGATGAAACTGAGTAGATTAGAGTAGGTAAGTATCTAGTTTCTGTACATAGCATAAGATATAAAAGAAATACCTGGCGTAAAAGTTATGGTGATATATTGATTCGTTCCTTTCTTTAGGCGACACGGCACTTTCTTGCAAGGCGTCAATTGTATTACGTCTTTAAGGCCCTCAACTGTCTGACCTGGAATTAAAAATATTAAAAATTATTTTATGGCAAACTGTTATCTATACTTATAATAAATCTGTAGAGAGGTCAATTCTGTACATGAAATATATTTTCAAAATAACTATCAGGGGGTGATTAGTGGTCAATACTGATGCCAAAAATGCAATCAGTAACATTTTTGTCTGTCTGTCTGTCTGTCTGTCTGTCCGTCTGTCTGTCTGTATATTCTTTATAGAAACAAAAACTACTTGACGGATTTTAACGAAACTTGGTACAGTTATTCTTCATACTCCTGGGCAGGTCATAGTATACTTTTCATCATGCTACCATCAGTAGGAGCAGAGCAGTGAAAGGAAATGTTGGGAAAACGGGAGAAGTTACTTGATTTTTTAAGCTTCCGTCGAGAGTGCAGCCTTAATGGTTAAAGCTACAGCGAAATCATGAACGGAACTATTCTACATAAAATTATAAAAAAAATATCCCAAGACAGCATATGTCTATCTTTTATGGTTGACTCACAATAACACGTGTAACTCCTAATAGCTTAGCCGTTCGGAGATTTCTGATTATATTTGTTTACTCTTACGTTTATAATACCAATAATACTCTGCTCCTGGAGGAACTAGGTTCCCTCTGCCTACCCTGCTGTGTGCGGGTTACAGCGTGAAGCTAAAAAAAACTAAACTTAACAACTTGATTATTGGTTACTTTATTCATTTATATTATTCGTTTTATAATTATATTTTTGTTGTAAACCACCCTCTTATAAATAAAAAATTGTGGGATGTGTTCCTAAGTAGATTTGTCGAGTTTTACAGGTTAAGGCGGACATAAGAATGAATATAAGTTCGAAGGAACAAGGAAATCAAGAAAATGGTGTATGAGGAAGCGTTGTCGTAGGTACAAAAAAAAAAAACAATTAAGAAAACAAGTTCTTATTCAGTCAGGCAGTTGTAATAAAACAAAAAAAATATTTTTATCTGCTGTTGAATAACAAAGATTGTATAGGTATAGTTTATATTCTAAAGATTGTATTGGTATTGTATGACATTTTTGAGATATAAAAGATTTAAATATATATATATATACAAACATTATGATACATTTATTGTTGTTGAAAAATTATATCGATATTTGGCTATGTTAGATAAATAAATTATTATTTATGCTTGGTACTACGGAATCTTTCTTTATCGATCTTGTTGTACTTATCCAACTATAATAAAATGTAACGACCTTCAAGCGAGACATTTTTTACCTTTTTTGAAAGCCTCTATACATATTAATATTTTAATACCTACCTTTAAAGACAAAATTCGCAAATGTAGTACCTGAGCTTGAATAATGTTGGAAATATTATATAATTATTAAGTGGATCAAAAATATATATTAATGTAAATTTATAACATAACATCGTCTGCTAGGTATATTTGTGTCACCCTAGTCCTCCTTACCGACTGGACTGATTTAACCCAGCACGAAGCGCTACTGGGTAAAATTTACCACGTAGTGTATAAATTGGTGAATATTTATGTTCCTTCGTAAATTGGTGCCTCGTCCTTTTAGGTTCCTTTTGAGAACAATATCGGTTGTTTGAATCGAATAAATAACCAGTGTGCGGGCGGCGTTACGCCACAATAGCGGTATTTTTTGCGCAATGGCAACTAGTTTTATAAGTCAATATTACATTATATTGTTCTTTTGACTATGACATGACTTATTTCTATAGTCTTTTCGTCTGCAAATATTCATGAAATATTTTTAATTTGTAATAAAAAGCTTGCACTTGCGTATAAGCATATAACTTAATACCAACAAGGACTGTTCTATCATCAATTTACGATGTTGTTATACAATAAGGAAGATATAATTTTTTTAACTGGTTTTATAAGTGTATTGGTATAAACCATAATAGAATACTTACGACATAATATAAATAAATTAAAGAATAAAGAGCGTAAATTCCCAAACTATTGTTCGAATGTAATGTAAACTGATTTACGGCCATGATTTGAATTACCAATCGATATTGTAGCTATAATGGTTGAATGATTCAAGCGCAGGTATGTATACCGTATATAAATATATAGGTACATAATATGATGTAGTGTACTGGCATATTAACGAAGCTTGATACGAACACAACGACGATCATGGTCAAGGATTACAGGTCTTACTTTACATCTCATGTTATTAATGGTGATTTGTGAGAAACAGGTCGCGCTTTTTTATAAAACATACTAGAAACTCAAACGCGGCTTCGTTCGCTTTAATTTATTTATATATTACGATTATAGCCAAAGGATAATATTTGAAAAAAAAACTATCCTTTGTCCTTAATACCTCTAAGAATATGTGCACAAATTTTCATTATAATTGGTTGAGTAGTTTTGGCGTGATAGCGTAAAAAATAACCTCCCATTCATATTTATAATATTAGTAAAATACTTATTTAGAAAACGTATATATTTTTTATATTTTTTATATTTTACACCTAGGTATAAAAACTTTTATACATTTCTAAATAAGTAATTTTTACACTTGCCAAATGATAATTCTAAGCAATTTCCTTTTTGTAACGGAAATTTGAAAAATCTCTCTACAGAGTGCTAACAACATAAATAACAAGCATATAAGAATTTCGACGTAGCTTGATGAAAAAGTATACATGTGTGTGTAAGTTTATTTTTTTAATAAGTGTATTGCTTTCCTAAGTGTGGAATAACACTTTAAAGAGTCAAAAATATTTAGTATAATTAATATGAAGTATAATACTTATATGTAATTAGAAAAGCATTTATATGTATGTACCTATTTATTTTTTATTTGTTTGTAAAAATATATTCTATTTATAATTTCGATATCATCTTTTTTTAATTCATTTATATGTTTTTTAATTTTTGATTCATTTTTAAATCAATTTCTCTTACGCATTACGATGCATTACACAGATGCATACTATAAGGCTTCTATGTAAAGAAAAGAGGGATAATAGAATAGAGTATTAGGAATATTAATTAATAATCATATAATTTTTATATTGCATATTACGGTATTATTACTTCAACGCTACATCTTGATTTTGGACGGTAAACAATTAAGACCTCGAGAGATAGATATAAGCTCGAAAAAAAGAATTTGTTATAACATTCCGTTGTCTTGACAAACACCCCGTTTGACAAAACAATTGATACCTAGACCTACAGTAAGTATTTTAAAAAGTAGAATACACAAGACGACGTCAGACGTGGCGTAGGGCCACAAGGGTGTAACTGTAAACGGGACTTGTTGTGGGTTTGATCTCCACTTGAAGGTATGAAATATTTCCCTAAATTTATATTTTCATTTTTTGGTAAATGGTGTTAAGGGAAATCGCGGCGTTGAGTTCCCCCACTCTAGACGCAAAGCCTCTAGAATTCGGTAAGTGGGGAACGGCGTGTCTTAACTGAAGAAGCTGATACATTCTTATTTTATTTGATTTTTAGAACAATATAAACATTTCTACAACAACGATATTAACTTTTAATAATATCTCTCTTTACGATAGCGTCACAATATTTTATATTAACTGTAAACAATGGGTGAGCAAATATGCAGTAGAACTGCTTTTTATAGCTAACACCGAACACGCAACGTGATCGTTAATCACGTTATTGTACATAATTGATGCCTGTCTTCTTAGAATATAATGGAACTTCGAGTTCTGGTTACGTATTTAAAATGATATAAAATGTCTGATAACTACAATTAATTGTGTTTGAGGTTAAATTATAAACCTTTGGCTTTCCTTATGTCGTTCTTGTTGACCATAATATATGAGTAGAGATACTTAATTTTTTTTTAAAATTTTTACTTACACTACAGACTTATGGTCCTTTTGTTATTTTTACATTTCTTTTAATATTTTTTTCTGTGGATATTACCTAGAACTAGACTTATGTTATTACATACATATATTTCTATATTTATACAATATCTGCTTAAGACAGTTCAGTTATTCATTTCAGTTGCCACTTACTAACTTAATCTAACACTATAAACTAAATCTACATGCATAAAAATAAACATTCATTATAAATAAATTTAACTTAGTTTGCATATATCAGAATCATATTATTACTGAGAGGTTAGTCATGGCGCAGGGACACAAAGTGTGGCTGTAAGCACGACTAGTTGTGGGTTCGATCCCGACTCGGGGAAATGAAATATTTATTTAAATTTATATTTACATTTCTTCGCTCTGCTGTCGGTGTGGAGCACCTCCACTCAACGCAATCCCTCCAGAATTCGGCGGAAAGTGGGGTTCCCACTAGGTTCCCACTGCCTAGTGGGAACTTAGAGTTGAGACACTCCGATCCCTCTGCCTTTTTTTATTTGATTTTATATTATTCCTGCATAGGGCAGGAAGTACAGATATTATTACGGCCTCAAAAAAATCTTACGTCTTAAATCTTGATATGCACATAGGACATGTTTGCGGAAACAAACATTATAAACGCTAGTCAACAACATACTCACGTATAAATTGTATGCAAATCACGTAATCGCTCCATGTCACATATTACCGGCACATATTTTTAATTCACTCTGTTCGTTTTCTATTATTATTTTAAATATATTTGAAGTAACAATGTAAATATAAGAACTTATATTTGAGAAAAATTGGTAAAGCTGAAGTCGGATAAGTCTTAGTCGGAGTTAAGTATGCTCGAGTATGCGCTTATTTTGTACTAGCGGCCCGCCCACGGCTTCGCCCGCTTAAAATACATGATTATTGATTTAAGCAGAATTGATTGACCACTATAATAAAATAAAATAAATAAATAAATCAGCTTCACGCTGTATCCCGCACACAGCAGGGTGGGCAGAGGGAACCTAGTGTTAAGACACTCCGTTCCCCACTTTCTGCCGAATTCTGGAGGCATTGCGTGTTGAGTGGCAGAACTCAACGCCGCGCTTAACCTCGACATCAGAGCGAAGAAATGGAAATATAAATTTAAGTAAATATTTCATCTCCTCGAGTGGAGATCGAACTCACAACCAGTCAGTTTTGCAGTCACACCTCGTGCCGCTGCGCTACGACTGGCCTCACACCCTATAATAGAATGACAAACAAATATAAAGACAACATACAACAACATATATAATATAAAGACAACTAAAA
>JAATLQ010031471.1:0-18495 GCA_013421005.1 Heliconius erato x Heliconius himera
GACGCTCGGCCGGCGGCTTGTCGCTTGAGTCCATGAAACAAGAAGTTGGCGGCGGCCTTGATGGGGGCGACCAGTGGCGCACGCGCAGCGGTCTCCCATTGTCAGACGTTGCCGGGCGTCGGGAAGCGCGGCGGCGGCAGCGGCGGCGGCGGGCGCCCCGCCTCCCCCGCGCCCGACGACACCTCCGACACTGCCGCCATACGGGATAGACGGGATTGTTATTGGACCAGTTCAAAAATTAACAAAAATCACATTATATTCTGCTTACTTTAACATATTAAATTATCTATAATAGGTAAATTCCTTTCTCTTTAGATTTGCAATATTTATAGTCACAATGAAAACTTATCCATTAATTTCTATTCAACAATAAATAAATATAAAAGTTATGTAGCTTTTTTAAAATTATAGTGATTCATGGGTGGTACATTGTGTCTCAAAGTACGTAAATGATTGGCAAAGTGATCAAAATTCATGTAGAATGTGAAGTAATATCATTTGAACTTTTCGAACTATAAGCGGTACATAAAAGTTGTAATAAAAAGCGGTCGAATAGCAAAAACGGATTTAATATTAGGCCAGGCTTACAGAAAATTCTTAAAATCGTACTGAAATAAAAAAAATAAAGCATAATTATTTTTAGTCTATGTAGCTTTGGTTATATAATCTGTTACTATCTGACATTATGTTAAATCCGTTCAAAGTATTGAATGAGGCGTAGGCGCATATAGGACATCCTTACATGAATCATGTTTCTCATCAACGGGAGCGGGCGGTGGCGGTGGTGGCAGTTGCTGCTCCAGTGCGTTCACGCAATTCATCATGCTTCCATACAGCCGGCTGTCGCGGAAACTGTCCCTGGAGATACACTCGTTAATCATCATTCGTACTACTTAGCGTCCACTTTGTGAAAAGTTAACCTTTTAATCTAAACTCTTTGGATATTCAACTTTTTTTATAACACACCCTGTTTCTGTTAATTTAAAAAAATATATGTACAATGTCAATTATCCTAAGATCTGATCAAATTTATTACTGAAAATCATGTATATAATAAATATTAACTCGAGTAGATAAAATATAATGTTCCATAATGCAAATGAACACCGAGCCAAATTAAATTATGTCACATTTGGAATTCCGCTGCGACATTTGTATTATTATTTTAATCTGCTTTAGTCGTTCATCAGTTACGACTGTTAATGATCAATTACCGAATGTACTGTATAATAATATTAGTTTATCGTAATAATTTAACATTTATATATTTCAATTTCAAATATTTTACGCTTCTCATTTATATTATTTATATTTATATTTACAATAAAAGTGCATAGCGTGCATATGGCTATGGCAGTTCGTGTAAGGTGTCGGTAGATTGACATCGGCAAACAAGAGTTTGTGATATTTTGTGTTAGATAGTAAGATGTGCCAGTAATAGAAAATTTGACAAAAATAAAATATTTTTTTTTCGTTTACTTATGCTTACCTGCCGTTAGAATTACGGAACAGTGCCAGGATCTCTTCAAAGGTCTTGTTCTTTGTTTCAGGAACTTTTTTATACGTAAATATCCAAAAAAATGCAAGGAATACGCTAAAAGGCAGGAATGTATAGTTGTCCAATAGAACCTGCAGTAAAATAAGTGTATTATAGTATAAAATGTTTAAACGTGATGCATGAAGTAGAGGAGTGGCAGGTGTTGCGTACTTCACACAACATTTTAGTGAGTATAAGTAGCTGGTAGCTTCTAGTTTGAAAGGTTATGTAAGTCATATTTAATTTAGATCGATTAGGTCGTCTAAGATATTTACAATAATATAATTTAATTTAATTTGAATACGTACATTCATACTAGGAAAGCCAATCCCAACCATGAAATTAGCCATCCAATTGACCAAAACTGCGATTGCCATGGCACTTGGTCGCGGTCCTTGCGAGAAAAGTTCAGCAGTGATTAGCCAGGGTATGGAGCCGGGGCCGACAGCGAAGAACACTACGAAGCTCAGCGTGGACACCACCGACAAGTAACTCATCCAATCGATCATTTCCTGCACATAGCCAAAGAACTCCTATCAGGGGATAGCAATGATGCTCTTTCCCGTGACCGACCGGAATAAGAAATAAATCACAAACATAAATGCCATCACACACTTGTCGCGCTGTGTATGTCTAACGGAAGTCGTTTACGTGACGGGATCGGCGGCGGCGTGACCGCAAGTGACCGATCTCTCTCGCGCCCCCCCTTACCCCTTAGCAGTAGCCTGTAGTCATCTACAAAGTGCTGTAATAGCGGAGTGAATTGATTAGTTAATTTTATATCATTGGCTGTACTGCGTATGCTTCAGTGATATGTGCCTTCTGCTTTTGAGCAGTGTTGTGTGGATAATCTCGCCCAACAACGCGTGCGCCAGAGCTCCTCGTGAATCTATCGCTTTCGAATGGCTTGTATCGTGTAGTGAATAAAAACGGTGTGGGTGCTTTGTGAGTTATGTTCCTAACATTTATATTTGATAATTTATTTCTTTTTGTTTATTATCCTACTAGAGAGTCCGGGCTCGGAGACAGGAAAGTCGAGTTTGGGGGGGAGGGTCAACTAGCACTAAGCTGAAGCAACCAAAATAATGGTCAGTGAAAAAGGATATATATGAGAATGTGTGAGGCAATACCTTGTTGGTGCGTTTTTATGAAAATGTATGAATGTCATGGAATGGCACTTTGATATGCGACATCAATGAACTAAATAGACAAATAGAATGAATGAACTAAATATGTATTAAAAACGTACACTAACTGTAGCGATAGAAATATTTGAACACCATAACTGATTTTGTTGCAATGATAGCTCCGAAATATTATGAATGGTAATAAATTAAAAAGAACACATTTCACGGATTTAGGTTCAAGCGATGATAAAGCGTGCTCAAGCAAACATCGTGCATATGTTTTGACCTCACGAGTCTTTCAACGAATTTAATTACAACCTACGAAATTCTATTCATATTTTGCATATTAACTCGAAAGGCCACGTTCCCGTATCCATATCCAAACATTTTTAACAAATAATATATTTAAACTCATCTTTATATAATGATTCTGTTCATTTGTCATTAATTTATTAAAAAAGTAAAAAGTCAGAGATGGATCGAGGAGATTTACGTACAACTTTATTGAGGCATTTAGATTCAGTAATTCAAAACCATAGTCTATAGAAGTTAATATTTGTTTTTCACTAGATGCTATTAACATTACATTATATAAAAATATTCCTAGAATTTTTATATAAGCAATAAATCATAGCATTTTATATATGCATTGAGATTACAATAAAATAACCTTTTTGAATTACTGTAACTATAACTTTATATAAAAAACATTATAAATAGTAGTGTAAATAACAATTTTAATATAAGCATACTGGTCGTGCTCTGTTAGAGTCGTCACGTCATAATATGTCAATCTTCGATGTGTAGTAGCGAGGTAACGGAGGGAGCGTGGTTTATTGCCATAGAATCTATCAAATTTCAGTGCAAATTGAAACATAGCACGGTCTGACAGGGCACGTCCAATAGCTGTTTACGTCGAAATATATATATATTCACTTCATACGTCTGTAGCAGATACAAACCTGGATCACGAAATATTCCCTAACCATTTCAGGATTTGCAGACTGTTAGGTATAGTTCATACTTGATAGATTTATATGTTTTTATTTATTTTACAATGTCAGTGCAAGTCTACATTTGTGCTTGAAATAACTAAAATATTCCATATCTTACCCATTTTAGTTTCTATTATTATTTTTTATATGGTTTTTGAAACATTACATTTCTTACGATTATAAAACGCTGCTTAATTTGTAGTATTAAATTTGGTTTAAATATTACCAATATTCAAAATCTTTTACAAAATGATGTTAATTAATTCTTATAGGTATTTCCAGAATTTTATTTATTTTTGTTATTTTTTTTGCTTGTAAATCTGTAAAACTGATATTGTGTAAGACACACCTTGATCAGAAACGAGATGGTAATGAAGATAGAGAAGATAAACATCCCGCCAAGTCCATAGAGGTGTAGCGTGCGTCGGCCGGTGCGGTCCATGAGCGGGAGAGAGACCAGCGTCATGCCTACCATTATAGCACCAATACCCATAGTTGCAAACTTTGCAGATTCCTCCGTCAAACCCGATGTTGTGAAGAGCGAAGTTGAGTAGTAGAACACCTGGAATATGTGGCTTCATTAAAACATACAATACGTATTATTCATTTGTAATCAACTGCCCAATTCATTTAAAAGTGAAAAAAATCTGTGTGGTGGAACTAAAGCTTTCGGTGTGGCCTTCTAACTTGGTGTCCGACCGAAGAAATGAAATATTAATAAATAATAATGGGGATCGAACCCACACCCTTGTGCCCCTGCGCCACGACGGCCTCAATAGTAATATTGGCCTTTTCTGGTTAATACTAAGCCCACTTAAGTTAGTTATTACTAAATACACGTGACTATGATATAAAGTTACAACAACCGAGAACCAGTACAAAAGTAACATAAAGCGCCCCATTTAATGCCACAATACCTATTGAAACACAATCCTCTCAAGAACTAACAATGTGTTCCATAATCTTCCCAGCTTCCATTATACGTCGTACGTACGTAGAGTCGGCCCACGTACGGCCGTATGTACGCGGGATAACTTGCCACTGGTAAGTTAAGTATACGTCTCAGTGGCACAACACTGAATCAAAACAAAACAGCGAACTTTATAATAATACAAGTTCTAGACCAGCAGTATTTCCGCTGGAATCGCTGGCGGTTTCAAGCATATTGTGGTTAAATGTTACTTGTTATTTTCGACGAATATTTAGGTGTAATATATTATGAATACTGCTTTAACCCCGAGCAGGGAGTAAAATAAAGTTAAAATCACACAAATCATACAGCAAATTAGTTCTAAAAAGCAATACTTATAATTCAATAATATTAATGAAGGAAAACTTTATTAAAATCGTAATCAAAACCACTTTAGTAATTAATTTAAAATTTTAAATAGTAAAAAGGTAAAACCTTTTACGTACTCTACGTATAAAATATTCTATCGAGGTCTATTTTTACCAGCCAGTTCTACGAAGTTAAACGTAGCACCAAGACCAGCATTTACTCGTACACCTCATAAGGAATTCATTTGATTACCGTCCACCTATTTACATCATGTCGATGTCAATATAGCATAGCGTCTTGTTTGCATCTATATATATATATATATATATATATATATATATATATATATATATATATATATATATATATATATATATATATATATATATATATATATATATATATATATATACTAGTGAGCGCGCGCGGCTTCGCCCGCTTATTTGTACACTTAGGGGTGAATTCTAAAAAAAACACGAAACATGTGTTCAATAAAATATTTTTAACAGTCTGAATTATTTTTTTTATAAAAATCGGTGGTGATTTAAAGATTTTTCCATACAAACTTTCAACCCCTTATTTGCACCCTTAGGGGGTGAATTCTAAAAAACCATGAAACACGTATTCAATGAAATATTTTTAAGAGTCTGAATTTTAAATTTTATAAAAATCGGTGCCGTTAAAAAAAAAATCCATACAAACTTTCAACCCCTATTTCATCCCTTTAGGGTTAAAATTTTTCAAAATCCTTTCTTAGTGGATGTCCAGAATATGAAAATAAACATCTGCCCAAATGTCACGTTTCTACCATCAGCGGTTACGGCTCTGCGTGCGTCTTACCTCAGTCAGTCAGCACAAGTCCTTTTATATATATAGATTAATGTAACAGATATTTAACTTTTTTTAAACTGACGTCAAATTTGACGTCTTGTTGTACTTTTTCTATTATTTTTAAGTTTATTTTTTTTATGTGCTATAAAGTATATTTATTATTATTATTATTCGTGTAAATATTAAACCTGGGGCGATCAATACTGAACGAGGCCTGCAGTTAACGTTTTAATTTACTTTCCGTAGCGTGGGTACGTGACGTAATACAGTGATGCATCCCGCTCCCAAGACCTACTTAATTAAAAAAAGTTTAAGATGGCCCAATTAAGTATTCTTACCGCATTAATTCCGC
The DNA here is from genome assembly GCA_013421005.1 of Heliconius erato x Heliconius himera. Lineage (NCBI taxonomy): Eukaryota > Metazoa > Arthropoda > Insecta > Lepidoptera > Nymphalidae > Heliconius > Heliconius erato x Heliconius himera. The sequence continues at coordinate 6,122 of JAATLQ010031471.1, forward strand.
TGAGTTGCTGGGACAGTTGCATCACGACGCCAATGAGCAGGGGCGCGCGCAGCGTTGGTGAGCAGAGCAGTTCCCTCATAGATATGGAAGCTTCGGCTTGCTGCGCCCGTTCCTCTGCCCTCATCTCCTCTATATCTTCCTCCACCTTTATATTCAATATCTCGTATAATCTATGTAATATATTCAAATATTTTATACCCGATGCACTTTTGTTTCATTGAACATCAGAAAAAGCTATATTTTTTTATAAAAAACCGACACAACCAATAGTACTGGCAATGTAAGCAAATACGAGCTTTCATATAAAAAGTGTAAATATATTTGGTACGTCTGTGTTTTTTGCTATATTTGTTTTATTTTGTTATCCAGTAGAGTTTTTTTTTAATTATTTTATTTTATGAATTATTATTTATTTAAGTTATTACTAATTATTTATTTTATTAATTATTTGTTTAAGTCATATAAAAGAGCTTTCGTTTAAGCTTGAAGTTTCTCGAGCATATGTTATCATCATATTATAGAGACTGTCGACCTCGAGATGCTGTACTAGAAAATCTCGAGGCACCTCGTTAAATTGCTCGTTAGACAACTTACGATATACTAAGCCAGTGATTCTCAACCTTTTTTTTGTTGCGGCACATATTTAACGATTTCAAAATTTGGCGGCACACAAAGAGAAATTATTTACTACAACACACTGCATACATAGTTTATGACAAAAATTTTAAATATACGGATTTATTTTTTTGTGGATTTAAATATATATTCATGTTAAAAATATTTTTCTTTTTAAATGAGATAATTTAATTATATTAACATTATTATATATTTGCAAAATTTGGCGGCACACTTTTGAAATTTGGCGGCACACAAAAGTGCCGCGGCACAGTGGTTGAGAATCACTGTACTAAGCTGTTTGGTAAAAAAATTAAAATTTACTATCTGCTATTCATTTTGCCTCAACGAACAAATATGAAAGAAATTTTCTAGTGCATATATTTAGTAAAATACTATTTTTCCTTGTTTTTAATCAGTCCATGTACCTGTTTTTGATGTTAGAAAATGTTATTTTCTGTTAAAATTTATTGTGATGAACATCTTAATATTTTTTCCTCTTTTATTTAAAAAATACAGCTTTGTTAAACTAGGTCAATTTTAGCTAAAGAAAATAAGCGTTTACCATTATAATACTAAAATAGTCTTTTAAGAGCTTTTATAATTACTTATGGTATAAAAAAATTGATGAACCAAATAAGGTAAGTGTTTCTTTGTTTTGTTGTTGTTATTTTAGTTTATTGTTTGTTTTCTTAATATATTAACATTATTTGTAAAATTTTGTTGGTGAATATTTATGTCCTAAAGTTGTTCTGTTTAACGTAAATTTCGCATGTCTACGACAAACAAAATTAAAACAACCACACAATCTGTTGCAAAATCAATCAATGTTTGCTACTTCACTCGTCCTTCGCTTTTTTTAATGTTTTTTTTTTAATAAAAAAAGACAGCTTTTTTCTTTTTATATCTTCACGCTGTATCCCGCATAGTTCCCCACTTTCAGCAAAATTTTTGAGGCACTGTGTGTTGAGTCGCGTAACTCTACGTCGCGCTTTGCCTGCTTATCAAGATGCCCTTGTGCGCCACAACGGATTCAGTCATCCATTTTGGAAAAAATGTATATAAAAATACATTTTGAATTAAGTTTAATTTTGTTGAAGTATATACAATACCTGGTTGCTAGCACGTAGCCGTCGTAGCGCTCGTCGCGCCTCCTCCTCCCACTGTCGAGTAATTAACAAATAACGAGGCGATTCAGGACAGGCCGGCAGTAGCAGTAGTTGGAGGATCGCAGGGCAAATAGCCAAACCTAAGAAAAAAAGTAGAGAAAATAAAAAAATATATATATAAAATAGAGCGATAGTTAATTTAAAGTCTTAAGGAAATTGAAGAAGGTGATGAAATTGTTCCTAATATCGTTTAATAGACGCAATAATAGGTTAACAATAATTTAAATCTAATATTGCAACTTACCAAGCAAAATTGGCCATCCATCATCAGTGCCAAGTATTTGTTCGATACCCAGTACTTGCGACAGCAACATCCCAACAGTAACAGCGAGCTGGTTGACGGTACCGAGGCCACCGCGGAGGTTTAGGGGCGCTATCTCCGATATGTACATTGGCACAAGCGAAGTATTTAGACCTGGGTGTATGTTTTAAATGATAAAGAAAACAAATAATTAAAGATACAAATAGTGTTTTATGATTTGCTTATATTAATTTAGTTAATTTTAACTTTTTTCGTTCAAGTTTCCCATATAATAACTTGTATATAATCATAATACAGGTGACAATTCGGAGACAAAGCAAACACTTCACTATGTATTAATAAACCTCAAAACCAACAAACAGCGTAATGGTCACGACCAATTAGTACTAGTTATTGATGTGGTTTTGCTTTATTTACTGATTATTTGTCGCATTACCGCAGTTAACGCCTATGATGAATCTACCGAAGAAGAGAATTTCGTAGCAGTGTGACATTTTAGTGAAGCCCATTAGAGTTGCGCCGCTTATACCGAGAATGTTGTTGAGCAAGAGACCTCCTTTCCTGTTAAACAAAACTTAAATGTAACTCAGACTACAGAGTTGTACACTTTAGAATAATTCCATTATCAAATACTATATAGATAGTTATTATTTAGGTGGAATTACCTTCCAAAGCGATTAGCGATCATTCCTCCAGAGAACCCACCCAGCATACCACCAATAGCGAAGATGCTAACAGCTATTGAGTACAACTTCTTTACGTTTTCATCCTGGATATCTTTACCGTAACGATCTTTGTAAACATCTTTCATGAAGTTTTCAATATTCTGCATATCAAATTTGGGTTAAAGTAATTAAGAAATATATATATTTTAAAGGTATTATAAAGCTATAAGGCACGCATATACGGTAAATGCCTAGTGAATGTAATATACATATATATTTTATGAATGTATTACATTTGTAAGACATTTGTAGTATCCTCAAAAGACATCACGGCAGCATAATTTTTTACTAAATGGTTTTTCTTGACGGCGGCGATTAGCCAAAATGCACATCTTTGCCGCAATAAAATGTCAAAGAATCCACACAGAATAGAAAATAATTAGATATAACTAATTAAAAGAAATTAATTATCTGTATAACATAACATAATTATGCATAAGGTTGTTATTGGATAACAATGGTTAATTAGATACTGTATATATATAATCTTACTTTGCCAGGAGCGTTGATGACACCAGTGTTGTATCCGAACTGCAGCATTCCGAGCACCGCGGCCAAGATGGCATATGATAAGAAGAATGTAAGACCCTGCAACAAAAGTGTATTGTTCTACGACTGGTACAGGATAGGATTGGGTAAATTTTCTTCGTTCATATTGATAGTAAAATTTGATAATAAATATACTTCTATCAACATCGATAAATAGATACACTATATAGGTGGGGAACCAATACGTTCCCCTTTCCCCGTAACAGGAAACTCAATCCCTATATCCTACTAAACTAAACAAAATATAAAGTTGCATTTGTTGGCTTTATTATTTTTTTTATAAAAAAGATTGTAATTATCGATTTGTAGAGATACTATAATTATTTCATTCATATAGTATCGAGTGACAGATCGAGTTAAACAATTCATAAATGTTATCAATTGGCTAATTATGAATCGAATTAATAATGTACAGGGGCTTTGTTAGATGAAACTGTTATTTCAGTTTTGTTGTATTGTCACTTAGGTATTAAAATGCAAGCTAACAGTTAACTTCACTTTAAAAAGACTAAATATAAACATAGGATATTAGATATTAAATCTTTTAAGTTAATAAACGAGTAATTATAAAAGGAATTTACTTTGAGTGAACATTTTTCCTAGAGGAAAACAAGAGACGATGAGAGATTGCATTTTCTTGTTAATTTCATTTTGCAACAGGTATTTAGCTTCTAACGATAGCTATTACGCAAATTTTTATCAACTCAGACTCATTAAAATGTACTATAAATTTATGCAACGAATAAAATAAATAGCACAATAATTTTCTATGAAACTCAAGTCGAGTCGCGGAATAAATTGCATTTCTAGAAAAACCAGTATTCCTTATTTCTCCAAAGCCCGGCTCGCGATAGAGCGAGTCTATGAATATATTTCTAGAAAATTCTATCCGCATTTGTTAATAGTACCTACCTCTTCAATGTCGATATTATAAAATATATTATAAAATGAAATTATAATAAATATATGATTTTAATATTACATTTCATATAAAAGTATATTGAGGATTAAATTGTAACAAGTTTTCATAGAAACGTGATCATGTTATGAGTATCATACTGATTCTATTTTTATGTTATTCCTTACTTGTGCTACCTAAGGCCCATTTTTTATAAATCGCTCTCAAGTCTTATATCGATCTTGAAATGCCGATTTCATTAATAAATTATATATATTTCATAGATATGAAAGCAGTATCTCAAGATTTATAAATATGGGCCATAAGTGTATTTTATTAAAATTATTAAGAGCGTACCTGCTCCAGCAGCTTAAGCTTACGCCTTTGAGAATGTTCTTCGAGACGATCCACATATTCACGCAGTTCTTCAATCTCCTCTTTCACTTGCTGGACAGTGTCCAGCTCTTGCTTGATGGCAACCATATCGCGTTTCACCTTTACGTAAATACATATAAGAGATGTAGTAGTTCAGTACTACTACTTGTAGATGCTAGGTGCTAAATTTCATAATTCTAGGCTAACCGGAAGTACCCTAAAAATTTTCACTCTCTTTAAGGTGTCGAAATACGCGTTTTTTATTGTTTAAGGCTATTATTTTTTTGACATTTAACCACAAATGTATAGTATTCAGATTTTTCCTGAACTAGTACTATATGGTGATGCTAGCTGCCAAATTTCAACCGAAAGTACCCTATTAATTTAGATTACCTCTTTAGTGCCGAAATACGCGTTTTTTGCTATATAAACGGCCATATATTTTTTTTAAGTAAATGTAGATAAAAAAAAAAAAACTTCACGCTGTATCCCGCACATAGCAGGGTAGGCAAAGGGAACCTAGTGTTAAGACACTCCGTTCCCCACTTTCTGCCGAATTCTGGAGGCATTGCGTGTGGAGTGGCAGAACTCAACGCCGCGCTTAACCTCGACACCAGAGCGAAGAAATGGAAATATAAATTTAAGTAAATATTTCATCTCCTCGAGTGGGGATCGAATCCACAACCAGTCGGTTTTGCAGTCACACCTCGTGCCGCTGCGCCACGACCGGCCTCTAGATAAATGTAGAAACCTATTTTTTTTCAGCAAATCATGGGATCATAGATCTAGGTATATGGTTTAAATTTCAACTCGATATCTCCAAGCGTTTCTGAGATAAAGGCTTTTGACAGATAGATAGATAACAAACAGATCTTATAAGGATTCTTTTTTCCTTAAAAGGTACGGAACTAAAAACAAATTATCATATTATGATTCTATCGTAGCTTAGTGAGAAAAGGTTGGACTAGCAGCAGGATGTGGGAATTATCGAGTAGTTCTCCGAATTCTTATAATTATATCTCAAATACTTTTGATAGACAGCGCGGCGTTAGTTTCTGCTAGTAACACTATTAAATATATTAATAGAAATAATATAATAACCACTACAGGATTATAGTAAAATTGTCACCTCTGAGACTTCACTCTGGCATGACTCGACACTCTTCGTGAGTTCCTGAAGCTGAGAGCGGATCTCGCAGAGCGCGACCGTCGTCTCCAGTTGTCGGTCGCCCCGCTGCAGCTCGTCAAGCTTGGCTGACAGATTCATGCTCATCACGCTCACCTGTCTCTGAAGGCTGGCCGAATAAAAAAAAACAATTAAAAAATATTTACTAAGTACTACACAGATAATAACAACACAAAATATTTAATATTATAATTGGGCGTTGATATTAATCAATACATACGAAAATTGAATATTAAATTGCATATATAAATATTGGATTAAGTTTGTCATTATTTAAGTCATCACCAATAGCCATTCTGTCTGTGTTATTTATTGGTGATTGTACAATTAAATTAGATTTTGAAAATTATAATTGATACAAGCTTAGGTATTAAAAGCGGTAACGCGGTCAGCTATCGATACCCATATCATTATATTTATATGAATAATTTTCTAAATTAATAAGTATGTTTTGTTTCATCTCGCTAGATGAATTTGGAGTTCGTTTAAAGACGATAAATTACTTACCATATGTTTTAAAGTGCTCTTGTTAATTACAACGTGTCAATTTTTACAGCAAACTAAATATTTTACTTTATAAGAAATTATGCAAAAAATGTATCAATTAAATAAATAAATACTTACAAAATATTAACTTCAAATTGATATATGATGTATATATGATGTTAAATAAAGTAAATGTAATAGAATTTGCTCAAGTAACTTTTGAATAAGTACTCAAGTACTCGTGTGTACGTTAGTTTAAACCATTTCAATTGCTACCTGGCTTCTATTTCAACCTATTACCCAACTTGAAAAGTACACTACTTCAAAACCATTTCAAACACTAACTAACTTCCTATTTAAATCTATTTGCAAATACTAGAAAATAGGAATGTATATTTAAAATTGATCAAAAATAATGGCCAGATTGTAACGAATACTCGTCCGATTTAAAATTTCATTATTAAATAGATTAATTAAAACAAAAAAGGTTAGAAATACTAAAAAGGAAAATATTTTTTAGGATTTTTTAAAGTGAATTATTTATTATTATCCAAACTAGAACAAAGTCTCGTTAAAACCAAACATACTCGTATGTACATCGTCGGCGTCGCTGTCGCTTATGTTAGAGTTCGGAAAGTTTGACTTGTTTATAACAAGGTCTGCTTTTTTAAACTCTTTATTTGTACATAAACTTGTTACTGTTCAGAAAGTCTATACTGCGTATAAACACTGAAATTTATTTTCATTTATTAATTATATGTTTTTGTGTTAAAATTTTCTGCATAATTGCTTATAAATTTTGTTAATTATTAATTTATAAAGACAAAATTGATTTATCTTATATTTCACGTGATCAAACTAGCCAATAAATCTGTCAACCATAAACGATTTACTTTGAATTTATAATTAAATATTTAAAAATAGAATCACAGTTTTGGCTAACATTTATTTAAATTTTTCTTTTCATTTCTTAGCTCTGGTGCCGAGGCAAAACGCGTCGTTGAGTTCCACCACTTAACACGCAATGCCTCCAGAATTCGACGGAAAGTGGCGAACGGAGTGTCTTAACACTAGGTTCCTTATGCCTACCCTGCTGTGTGCGGGATACAATGTGAAGCTGATTTATTTATATTTTAAATTTATTCTGTACATTTTCTTTGTTAAGCAACAATGTATTTGGCACATCACCGTCTCCCTATACATATATGTACGTATATGTATAGGCGAGCTGTAACAAAGCTCAGATGAAGTGCAAGCCCAAAAAAACCGTTTGTGTTTTTTGTTTTACCGCCTATCTGTTAGCGCGCGCATCGCTTAAAACCGCGGCATGGATTTCAACAGTTTTCTTTTATTTTTTATTCCAGCTCCTGTAGTATATTTTTTTACGTAACAACGCGACTGAGATTCATCATATTGCAGCTTTTGTGTATCTTCAATAATCTGGAACTCTTTGTTAAATGTCAAAATCAAATCAAATCAATGCAATTAACGTCTACGTTTCGTTTGTTTTATCTAAATATTTTTATTTCTTTCATACAGTTAAATATCAGTTGTCTATTTAAATTATTAATTTGCATAAAAGAATTAAATTTAATTTTGATTTAATTAGGAAAATATGTCTAAGATATGAATAAACATCTTAACCGACTATAAACATACATATCATACTCAATGTTTACCATCTAAATATCGTCTATTGCATCCAATTGTACATTAACAAATCTCTTGTGATCGTGTCAAAGCAGCCGTATGACGGACTATGGACTTAACGATCACCCGTAGCAGATAAGCCTGGATTAAACACAACCATATTGATATTACTTTAGTTTATTTTAAATGTTTTCATTTTTCTATTTTTTAAATTTAAGCGAAGCAAAAGGCAGCTTAAATATTGAATCAGCTTCACGCTGTATCCCGCACAGAACACGGTAGGCAGAGGGAACCTAAACCACTTTCCACCGAATTCTGGAGGCATTTTGGAGGGATGTTGAGTGGCGGAACTTAACACCGAGCTTTGCTTCTTCACTAGAGCGAATAAATTAAGATATAAAACAAATATTTCATTTCCCCAAGTGGGTAGAATGGAGTGTATGGTGGAATATGGGTAGAGTGAAATCTTAACATTACTATCCTTCTAAAATTATAAATGTGATAGATAGTTCGCGAGGATGGATGTTTGTTCACCTATCATGTAATAACTATTGAACCGATTTAGGTTAAAGTTTACAGTATTGCAGTATCTATATATATCTCAATAACACATAGGCTACAATTTATATAAACAATGTATAATTTTGTTATATATAACAATAAGTTAAAGCGGTTGAATCCGAGTTTTGGGCTTAAACATAAAATAGTAGTTTTGTTATTTAATTTACGTAAAAACTCTGAAGTGGGGAAGAAAGTGTATTAGCACTAGGTTTATTCTGGTTATACTAATTTACTTCAGTCAAGTGAAAAGTTAAAAAAAACAATTTGTGAGTATTCGTAGATGACTATTTATCTGTGAGAACTCCAGAGCCTACCCTCCGTGCGTCATCTTTTATCTTATTTGTTACAATTGGCTTTGGTCATATAAAACTTAAATAATAATATCTTATTTAGCAAATATCTTGACACATTTCTTCTATATTGCGGAATAAAAAAAGAATATCTAGAATAATAGAAGACATAGCTCGTTGGGTTCGGCATATTTTGTTTAATCCGACAATATTGATAAAAATATGAAACCCAATCAATAATATTTATTAAGGTATATCGAAATTGCGCTACAACAGTAGATTTCACTTTCGGCAAGGTAGTTCACTCCTTTCCAAGTTTAGTGACAGAAGTCAACGAATTGAAGAAAAGACGAAAAATTTAATAATAATAATTAAGAATAAATAAATCAGCTTCACGCTGTATCCCGCACAGTGCAGGGTAGGCAGAGGGAACCTAGTGTTGAGACACTCCGTTCTCCACTTTCTGCCGAATTCTGGAGGCATTGCGTGTTGAGTGGCAGAACTCAACGCCGCGCTTAACCTCGACACCAGAGCGAAGAAATGGAAATAAAAATTTAAGTAAATATTTCATCTCCTCGAGTGGGGATCGAACCCACAACCAGTCGGTTTTACAGTCACATCTCGTGCCGCTGTGCCACGACCGGCCTCAATATAAAAAATAATAATAATAACAATTGAATTTTCGAATCCAATCATTATTTTAAATGAAGTACATTTCTGGTTAAAGATACACGGCTACGTATCCACAATCCGAATCTTGTTTCAACAGTTATATTGACAACCTGACAAAGCCTATTGGCCAATATTAAATTCGACGGAAATATTCTACTCAATCGTGGTGACCGGTGTGCGGTGGCCGATCCAACTCTTAGTTAACATGAAATCCTATCAGACAACGCTAATAAATGGCAATGTATGTATGTATGTATGTACAAAGGTCTTTCAGATGCAATCTATCACAGACCAATCTCAAAGGTAATGGAAATTACATTGCCTTTCAATGTAAACAACTAATCACAGGTCTCTCTCTCTCTCTATATATATATTATGTTTGATCGTATTTTGTACGTTTATTTTAAACAAGTTTCTTGAAAGGATTCTATTATTATTCCATGTGTTGTGCGTATTTTGATGCCAGTCGTGGCGCAGGGGCACAAGGTGTGACTGTAAACGCGACTGGTTGTGGGTTCGATCACCACTCGAGGTTCGAGGCAAAGCGTAGCGTTGAGTTCCGCCACTCGACACGCAATGCATCCAGAATTCGGCGGAAAGTAGTGAACGGAGTATCTTGACACTAGGTTCCCTCTGCCTATCCTGCTTTGTGCGGGATACAGCGTGAAGCTAATTTGTACGTATTAAGATTTTGTTTGTACGCCACCACTATATTAGGTACATACTGTACTTGATAAAAAGGGATATATATTTAACGTGGTCTGCATCAGAGAGGGCATAAATAGACATTTAGAATTTCTACGTTAATACGAAACCTATTTAGCAGCTTTGCTGGTCGTTTGGTCGTCACAAAATGTAATTCACTCTCATATTTCAAGTAATGTACGCGAATTTTAATAAAATACCTTGTAGTTTTATTAAATTTTATAATTAGCAGTATGATATGAGATTGTCACATATAAAGTAATTACTTTAGCGCTCAAAATTAAATGGTTTAATGTCAATACTTAGCGGTGTATTCACAGGTCTTTAAGTTAAACTATAAAAATTAAACATGAATCTTATACGATTAGTTAATGGCTGTAATATAAATAAATGCTTTTTAAATCTGACTACAACAGCTTTCGCCTCACGTATTCCTGTAAACTATAAATGTACAGGTAGTCAGTTCACATTTCATAATTATAAGTACTTATTTTTAAAATTAAAAAAAAAGAAATGTTTTAAAAAAATATATTTTTAAATAGCCTTCATTAAAAAAGGAAAATGCTCATTAATTAAATTTATAAATATTAACCGTTCTACTACCAGACTATTAACTTGAATTGAATCTTTAAACTATTGAAATAATTAAGTGCGATACTTAATTATGACATAATAAAATCAGGCCAGTCGTGGCGCAGCGGCACGAGGTGTGACTGCAAAATCGACTGGTTGTGGGTTTGATCCCCACTCGAGGAGATGAAATATTTACTTAAATTTATATTTCTTCGCTCTGGTGTCGAGGATAAGCGCGGCGTTGAGTTCTGCCACTCAACACGCAATGCCTCCAGAATTCGAGAGAAAGTGGGGAACGGAGTGTCTTAACACTAGGTTCCCTCTGCCTACCCTGCTGTGTGCGCGATACTGATTTAGCTGCTGCTGGTTTATTTTGATTTTTTTACTTAATTATGACATAACAGCAATCAAAACATGCTGATGCTTAACTTCTGAATAGAAAATAATATTTAACTTGGCTCTTTTATATCTTTTTTTGATGCCATTTAAATGTTTCACAAGTTTCAAAGCAAAAAATATAAATGACTGTCGTACAAAACTTCTGGAACTAGTTGAAGTTATCAGCATAAATAAGAAGAATTTTATGTTTCTATAATATGCCGTTAGTCGGATACTCTTTGAGCAGAAAATTGTGTAGATTGAAACGAAAAATGATATATGAAAGAGTTTTAATTCATTTTATTCTGTCAACTGACTGAAACTCGGGCAAAGTGTTATAAATATTAATAGATAAAATGTGAACTTTAGATGATATTTATAAAATAATTAATTATATTCCGAGTTAACTAGCATTGATATGATTATGTAATTAAAATGACTCTACACACACAATATGCAAAAATTCAACTTTAACATTTCGGGATTGAATATTAATTATAAGCTTATTGTTCGAATACCAGCATTATCGGAACGTAAACAATAAACATGTTATATTATTGCAATGTATTATCAACAAATACGTGGATTACTATTCCACTGCATTTGGAGAGCAATTAAATAATATCTGTTCAGTGATTTTTGTTTTTCAACTCCACGCTGTATCCCACACACCCAACTACCCAATTGGGGTATGCAGAAAGACAGTCTGTTCCCCCATTTCCCGCCCAATTCTGGAAACACCAGACACGAAGAGCGAAGAAATCAAGACATGAAATATTTAATTTCCTCGATTGGGAATCGAACCCACAACCGTTTGCGGTAATAATCACACCCTTGTGCTCCTGCGCCACGGCTGGCCTCATTATTATTCGTAATGTAATATTGTACCCCGCCGATCTTACGTTTCAATTTAATTAAATCAATAACGCCGCCATTTAATCTGTAAACACAATTTTAATTTAAAATAAAAAGTGCTACTATAAAACACATAACGTTCACACACATGCTTGCAAGCGTTAGTTCGACGTTGGTGTATTACGCTATCTGAAGTGACTCTTTAGTATGAGCTGAAGTGGAAGACGGGACGCTGTGCTCGACTCAGTCAGTAGTCATAGCAGTATACAGTACGTGATGGCCATCGAAACTAATGTATGCGACAGTACGGTGAGGTATGGTCCGATGTCATGAAGTAAGGGAAGCTATGTGGTGAATCGGGACCAAGTCGGCGGTTCGCATCTTAAGAATATCTGCAATACAAGATATTTGGGATGCTAAGCCAG
>JAATLQ010031471.1:18505-29739 GCA_013421005.1 Heliconius erato x Heliconius himera
TATCTGAAGTGACTCTTTAGTATGAGCTGAAGTGGAAGACGGGACGCTGTGCTCGACTCAGTCAGTAGTCATAGCAGTATACAGTACGTGATGGCCATCGAAACTAATGTATGCGACAGTACGGTGAGGTATGGTCCGATGTCATGAAGTAAGGGAAGCTATGTGGTGAATCGGGACCAAGTCGGCGGTTCGCATCTTAAGAATATCTGCAATACAAGATATTTGGGATGCTAAGCCAGAATGAAAATGTAGAGATACATCGACACACAGATTGTCATTAATCTTTTATGCAACAAAGCCAATAGTAAAGGCGAAAAGCTAATATTTTGTCACATGTCTCTAGGGTCACACGTACCTAAGTAGAAGTTCCCTGAGTGTCGCCTCGTCCTCCTCCGCCGGCGCATATCGTGTCAGCTTGCCGCCGGCCTCCCGGCCCACATGATCAGGTAGCGCTGTATCAAAACTCCTCGTTTATTCTCCTATCTTCACTCGACCCCTAAACTTTTTTTAAGGAATCCCAAGAAAGTTTCTGAATGACCCTAACCTAAAAGTATCATACGCTAGACATACTTAACAGCAACGTAACTAACCAACGGCAGACAGTTTTTAGATATTTGGTTTGTTTTTTATATTATTTGATGAACTTATTATTTTTTCTTGGCTATTTCTTCATTAGGTATTTATAAAATATTTTAAAAGGTTGTAGCTAGATACTATTATCATCCATTAATGTTACAGAGTACCAAATATTCTGCACTAGGATCAAGTCCCCTCACCCTTCAACTTTATAATACTTATACGCGATTGTTTAGCCCTTGTACAGCATAAAATCGAACCAATAATTGCCGTCACCGTACTGCCAATTATAGCCAATGGCCAATTCAAGCAGGTCCCAAATAAACAGTAGGAACATGAAAAAATGTTTAAAAATAAACTGATATAAAATATTAAAGTAACCTTAGATAAAATGTTAGTATCGTTGCAGAATATTAGAAGTTGTAATTCTGAAAATGCTTTACAATAATGGTTAAATTTATTTGTAAAAATAGATACAGTAGTTGTTCGTTGCATTTTGTTTTAATATTAAGGCTTTCGGTTTGCGCATTTCATAATTGAAAAGAGCTGTCACTTCAAACTCTGAAATGTATGAATTTCATATCATATTTCGGTTTATTTTCAGGAAATCGGTCTGAAATGTTTTTAACAATTCCAATTGTGCTAAATACATTCGCAGTTACCGTATTCATTACTAAATATATTGTGACCTTTGAAAAACTATACATGCATTTATTTATGAAATATTTTCGGAAACGAAATTAGATAAGTTCTTAGCAACACAAATTTATATAAAATTGTCTTTAATTTTATTAAAATTTAAAAAAATAATTAATATTTAAACAAGCATTCCTTTAAACGTTTGAAGATTAATAAACAATGAAATAATTAGCTCTTAAAACTCCTAATGTACACTAAAAAGTTCCTGTCGAGTAGTTGCTGTAAGTCGCGTGTCGTCAAATACATTTTCTTTTGAAACTTATAACAATATCAGGTTTCTGATACGAGAACGTATAATGTCATAAGCTTTTAAAATGTAACATGATAGTTCTGTATACCTATTTTAATATAATATTATTTTCTTATTTACTCTAAGATAGAATTTCTAGAGATCGCAACGAGGTTCTTCAATGACGGTCTTTTATATGCTATCCTTCACGTAATACAGTCTTCTCATGTTAAAGTTAAATATGTTCCTTTTATATTTAAATAGAAGTTTGAATAATATTTTAAAATTCTTTGAAGTGGTACAAAAGTATGCGGACAAAGGCTTGGTACAACGTCTTACCTGAAATTTGATCAATGGGTGAGTATAGCGGGGGTTCTTCCCCGCCGGCCTGTTGGTGCTCGAGCAGACGATGGCACGACTGTCTCATGAGCGCTCCCGACACTGTGTATATAATTCAAATGATTGGTTAATTTAAAATAGACTTAGAAAATGTAGATATTATTAGTATGCAATTAATTATAATGACCACAATGTACCTTTATACGTATTATTAAATTTTTTAAGACTAAGATTTTTTAAGACTCTGAAGTCTATCCTTCCCTAGTCTTAATGTCATTCTTCAATACAAATCTTTTGTTTTTATAGGTTAAGTAAAAAATATTTCAATTGTCAAATCAATGTATACGTATTTTTATTTTGTTAATTTATTTAAGCTTATTGAAATCCCCATATAAGCTTAAGCTAAAACTGAAGTATTGTAATTACTAATACGTACAGGTCTAAACTGAGCTTTGCATTTGTGTGAGTATTCATATACGTATCGAGTAGGTGTAAGTTCACGAGCTTGGCCTAAATCGGCTTATACTGCTTTTTGACAACCGCTGTACACCTTATATTTAAATCTTAATATTTTATTTTTATACCCGATTTATTTAAAAAGAAAGATGAATTGGAACTATCTTTGTACAAAAATAGAAAAATATATAGGACCATTTAATAAAAAGAAGAAAAAAAAAATGGACTAAATTCTGTTCTTAATATAACGGAATGATTGATTATTAACTCAAACGACACTTCAGACAAGAGTTAAAATTATGGGGATATCTCATCATCATCATCATCATCAACTTTCAAAGAGGAGCATAAAAAATAAAACAGTAAATATTTAAAAAAAAATAAAAAATAATTCAGCTTCACGCTGTATCCCGCACACAGCAAGGTAGGCAGAGGGAACCTAGTATTGAGTACACTTCGTTCCCCACTTTCTGCCAAATTCTGGAGGCATTGCGTGTTGAGTGGCAGAACTCAACGCCGCGCTTGTCCTCGACACCAGAGCGAAGAAATGGAAATATAAATTTAAGTAAATATTTCATCTCCTCGAATGGGGATCGAACCCACAACCAGTCGGTTTTACAGTCACACTTCGTGCCGCTGCGACGCGACTGGCCTAATTAAATATTTAAATGAATCCTCAATAAATATTTAAATGATTTTATTACCTTTAGTCTAGTTATTGTCATTTGACTACAATCGATGGCAGTCTAATCGACGACATTGTGCCTGCAACAAAAATAAATAACAAATTATTATTTAAAAATACAATATTTTAACTTTAATTAAATACAGATAAAAATATAAATATTCCCTCATATAGGTTTAAAGAATAATATAATTAATAGAGTGGCGAGAAATGTAGGACGGAAATATTATTTCCGACGCTGGCTGGTTTTCTTTTTTCATCGTAACTTTGCCTACATACTACCAGTGAAGTAAATTGTTAGAACTAATATACCTGAACATGTCGCTTGCATAACGTTAAAGGAATATATTGATATGATATTACTATTAAATTTTCATTTTTATAATTAAAAGTATTAAAATATATATATATTTCTATAATCGAAGTTGTGTATAGAAAGTGGTGTTGAATATGATAGTTGTGGGTTCATATCTCAAACCCATGTGTTTATAATTATGTTATAGGTAAGTATCTACTTGCAACATAATTATAAACCTAATGGAATTAGACAAAGTGCGATGTAATCCATAACACATGATACCGAAAATGGATAGAAAATGGGGAAAAATATGACTAGAACCTTTAAAAATTAGAAAAATAGTTATCAAATTTAATGAAAAATCGTATATTTTGATGTACTTCCTACGGAAAAAATTGTATTAATATTACTACATACATATACAGGTAAATATTTGTAAATTAACTCACAACATTACGGACACGTATTTGCCTTTAAG
Source organism: Heliconius erato x Heliconius himera (assembly GCA_013421005.1). Lineage (NCBI taxonomy): Eukaryota > Metazoa > Arthropoda > Insecta > Lepidoptera > Nymphalidae > Heliconius > Heliconius erato x Heliconius himera. Next base: position 22,266 of record JAATLQ010031471.1, read on the forward strand.
GAAGCATATAACATAACGTGAAGAATACTAATATTAATTAGAAGTACGATCACAGCTATCAGGTAACATATTAATTAATAGGTACATTATATTGGCAGGTAATTAAAACTACATACATACTAGTATGTATATGTATTTTCGTCCCGCATAATGATCGAGTGCAATCACTCACATATCAAATATAAACTCAAAGCAAACCCCGAACTGATATAAGCGCGGATCCATAACTTGATGACAAATTTCATTTTCATAATTTTGATATGTATTAAATTCTAATAATGGGTATAATAAAGTGGCTTTTGCAACTGGCTCAATGAGAGCAGGTTTGATGGCGCATTAGATTAGCCGGCACAGATGACGCGTTTCTGTCATTGCCCTCATCTGGACAATCTGGAATAGAAATACGCGCGTTTTTACACGCGTTTTACGCACGAACGGAAAAACGCGCGTTTGTAATTTATGACGTACAAGTCAAAACACGCGTCTAACTTTATAAAAATATTACAAATAAGAACAAAAATAATTGAAAAAAATATAAAAATACTATAATAAATAATTTACCCTTAATGTTATTTCCATCATTGATATATTGATATTACAAATTATTTTAGTGAGACTTACAATTTAAATATTTCATTTTTTTACAAAAAAAAAGCAATTATAAAAAGCAACAAACATTTTAAACATCAAATTATTGAGGTTGTTTTATAAAAATATGGCAATATCGTGATTGCATTATATACTAAAGTTTCAATATCGGGCTCACAAAATGAAAACGATAAAATAAAAAGCAGCTTTAACAAGATATGTTAATATACTCGTATAGTGTTTCATCTGATACTACAACGAGGTTTATTGTAGCACATAAATAGAAGCACAAAATTGACTTCATATTTAAAGGAAAAATATGTTTATTTTAAATTATGTAATGAAAATTATAGAAAAATACACTTTATGAAAATTATAGGAAGGCAGGTAGGTGGAACCTAGTGTTAAGACATTCCGTTACCCACTTTTTACCGAATTTTACGAGGTAAAAGGCGACGAAGGTACGAGGCGTGTTGAGTGGTGGAACTCAACGCTGGGCTTTTGCCTTGGTGCCAGAGCGAAGAAATGAAAATATTAATTCATTCCCTCGAGTTGGGATCGAATTCACAATCGTCGCGCTACAGTCACACCACCACCTTATACTCCTGCGCCACGACGATCTCGAAAAATATAGATATGTTGCGTTTATTCTATCACAGTACTCATATTTTCCGGTACTCTATACAAAATATACTTTTTATAGAACCGGATAAACCTAATGGGTTGAGATGAAAAAGCAGCTTGTTTTACGTGCAGAATATTTTATGACTAGTTTGTTGTTTCATTTCATATTGTAGATTAAAGTTGCTTATATTAACTCACTAATATACACTGATACTTATTTTAAATAAAAACTTAATTATTTTAAATAAAAAATATATTTTGTTTTAAATAAGGGGAATAAATAATACGAATAAAATTTTGTTAAATATATTTAAGCACAAAAACAAGTTACTTATTGAAATCAGCATAAAAACTGAGAAACAAAATTTGAATATTTATAATTAATACACAATAATTATTAATTTATAAGTTTTATAAACATATATAATTAAGAAGAATGCTGAATGCAAAATTCTAAAAGTATACAGGTATACATTTCATTTATCAAAATTTAATAACAAAAAATAAATCTTACTTACTAGTTATTTAAAAAAATATGACTGCCACAGATATTTGAACGATAGAAACAATTTAAACAAAAACCAACCACATATTAAATTATAAACAACAATGGTTTAATACAAGTATATTTTAATTTAATTGACAGGACCCGACGAGCGCTCTCGGCCAGAGCGACAGAAGGACAGTGGCTGTTCCAACGAGCCCTACTGGGACCGCGCATGCGAGGTGATCACTTCGTTCAAGTAAGTATGCATGGAAACAAGGTACTATTGAGAAATTAATCAAACTAGAGCCGTTTCAACGTCTTAAATATACGTTCTTGTTTATTTTGGAATGCCATCTTATTTTTTTCATTGTGAAGAAAATTTAAACATTTTAACGTTATTTTTGTATTCTTTTTTATTATTAAAGTTTTCAGATACTTGACAATATCATTAAAATAGATATTTTAAAATTATATAAAAAATGTATTGATATATAAAAACATTTATATTAAATACATTTAATTAATATATACTTATTATGTACATAACAATTTATTTAACTGTAAATTATAAAAACACATAATTATTATTAAAGACATCTAATAAAAATCTTAAGAGTAACTGAAATATTTAAAGTCATTTTTTATTCCGCATGATGTGACGATAGTTTCAGGTATCTCCAGTGGACATGCATTTTTTACATGTTTGCCGAGGTCGGTACGGTCGTGCTACGAGCGAGGCCGCTACGAGGCTACGAGGCTACGGGGCGCTACGTGCTCCACCGCCTCTAACAAATCACGAAACTTACAACTATTATTTTTTTATTTGAATATTCTATTTGCAATAAATCCGCAATCGATACTATTTCGTAATATTATATTCATATTTGTGCTTAAACCAGTAACTCGTGAACTCCAGCTTCAAGATTGGAAGCCACGATGAAGAAGTTTGCTTATTAAATATTAAACCTTCAATATATTTAGAACGAAAAAGTATTTATAACTCATTATGTAACAGAAAAATGGGTGCTTTTCATTTTAATACAGAATAGATATAGGTCAGGTGAGCATGAGGAAACTTAATGTTTACTCTTCCGCAAGTACTTAACAGTTTAAAATATGGAAAGCTAAATAAACTCTAAAATATTGTGTTAGACATTCTAAGCGAAGAGTCACTAGTATGTAACCGATCGATATATAAATATTTATATTATCAGTGGGGAATTTCATTTATTTGGCAAGTTACGGAAATGATTGCCCTCGTCTAGTCAATATTAAATCATTGCTACAGCTGCAGCGCACTTGCGTCATCGAGTTTGTTACTTATTTTTATAATTCATTTCCTTTCACTGTAGCCTTTGCGATAGTTTCAATGGATTTTTTTTGAAAGGTCCCAGTTTTCTTTTTAATTTCATCATTTTGTCAATATACTTGAGTCTGCCTTTGAATGCGACGTCGTCGGAAGTTTTTGTACTTTTTGTCTTCTTTATTCCTTTTTCAATAATAATTGATTGTACTGTACATGCATACAAGTTATAAATACACTTGGTAATATCCATAATTAAACGTCATCGATAGAGCATCTGTTTGTTTTTGAAACTTAGTATATAATCACTGAACGATATGTGACACAGTTGATATATGTAATTGCTGCTCGATTATATCGGTAGCTACTACCTATGGACGCAGTAATGGCTTAGAATTAAATAGAAATTGTAGTGCAATATACTCGTATAGAGTATGGTAAAAATTGTTATAAATCTTATTAGTATTTTCTTTAATTTTCACAATGTAAATGAATGCTTAATATATTTACTTAGTATCGCAAACCAAAAAATTGTATACTCGAGAATAGAATCTCCAGGTAAGTGATTTAATGTTATGAAAAATGATAAGAACTCATGTCCGAATCTCAAAAAAAAGTTTATGAGGCAATATAAAATGAAAAAGTACATAGCCACAATCTGTCTAATTAAAGGAAATGGATATAAGTTAAGAATAAATATTCTCTCGAATAGAAATCGAACCCAAAACAATCCCCTTAATATGTCTCTCTGTACACACGCAGAGAGGCATTGCCTTCTTTCCTTTTTTTATTGTTAGCATTGTGGTAGAAAAATTGCAATACTGAATTTATAGGTCCTCTGACGTCATTTTCAGGATTCCTTTCACAATAGACACCTCAACAATGGTATTGAAATTGAAAAATATCGAACATATACCGTTGAATTCAAAACCACATTCTCCTGGATAACACGTCGAAGTTCAAAACATGTTAGTGCCAGTCCAAGTGAACCGAAGTTGATTCGATTTCAAGTAAGTAACAAAGCTGTGCTGAAAAATGTAACTTTAAAGGTAATATAAAATATATAAAATATCTACATATAAATTATACAAACAAAATTATTTCGTTCACTAATTTTATTAATTAATTTTTACCCACTCGGTGGAGAGTTTATATTTAAAATATAATTATTTTGTCGGTTACTACTACACAGCTTGTGAAGTCTCTGTATGTAATAATCACCAAGTTCTATTTATAGGCGCAACTGCGGGTGACAAATAGAATATATAATACTGCTCAATGTTCTTAATGTTTTCATTAATACTTTAATAATAAAATCTCCTCACGGCTTCATCCCGTCTCTGACTTGCAATTTGTGCAATGAGTTCCTCAAAGACGGAAAGGAGACAGGAGAGGAATATTTGAACGAACAAAAAGCTATTAACGGAATTACGCAATCATATCAAAGGTGCAAGCAAAATGAACAAAAGTTTTTTCATTTACACTGTGAGCACAGACAGAGCAGCGCGGGCGAGGCCGCCCGTGGCCGCCCGTGGCCGGCGCCGCGCAACAAAGCACCAAAGGGGATTGTTTAATTTAATTAAAGACTATTTAGTGCCGAAGCGCATTTCCAATAATGAACGCCACCAGATATTGGAGTTCAATCCTATTATTCCCAAAACGTATTAGAACACACCAATACAAATACTCAATTCTATGATTTACATATTATAATGCAATATGTAGAATTTGAGGCAGTTGGAACACATAGTATATATTTGGTCCTATATATATCATTTGTAATGTAATATTTTAATTAAAATTCTGCGTATTGGTTGAATGTATTTATTTACACATAAGTAATAATAAATTGAAAATAGATTTTATAAAATATTGGAAGCGTAATGAAATGTTTGTTTATTTTTGCTATGTATATTGTAACAGTTAGTTCAGAGAACAACTAGGGAACTCACTGCAGTGATCAGAGTTCTCTTGACAAAAAGAAATATATGCTCAGTAAGTTGAAATATTACGTGGGATCGAACTAAACTTCGGACTATGTTGTTCTTGTTGCTTTGTTAACGTTTTAATTTTGGTTTGTCAATAAGAACTATGGGTATTTGCCTATTTTTCAAATATATGAAGTATATATAGTGAAGATTTTTCACTGCGTTAATTCAATGCTTTATAAAAAATAAGAAACGGAGACTTTGACATATCATTAAATTAATAGGAAAAGTTAATACAAATATACGTTTATGTACATACGAGAACATACAGCCCGTGATGCGTAAGCTGGGCATAAGCTAATATGTCAGTTCGTCTACACCGAAGGATGTATCCTTATTATTTTCACTCTCGTCTTTTGTGTTTGCTATGTTATTCAACATAGAAAAAAATATTAAGATTTAAGCACGTGACGTTGCTACAAGAGTTGTCACGTCACGTCACGTCAATTAAGTAATGCGTCACACCTACACTATCTATATAAACGTGTACAAATGCAAAGCTCGGCTTAGACCTCGCCAACTGTATATACGTAAACATTTTAATTTTAGAGTGAATCACAATACGTTTTGTTAGCGAAAAACATAATACTTTTTAAATATTTACTAGGGATTTTATCTGATCCGATCTAGACTGCTGTCCGAATTTTTATTAATCCAATTCTATTTTTGTAGACTGTTAGGCAGAGATCTGTTAATATTATTAAACTAAAAAAATAAATAAATAAATTAGCTTCACGCTGTATCCCGCACACAGCAGGGTAGGCAGAGGGAACCTAGTGTTAAAACACTCCGTTCCCCACTTTCTGCCGAATTCTGGAGGCATTGCGTGTTGAGTGGCAGAACTCAACGCCGCGCTTAACCTCGACACCAGAGCGAAGAAATGGAAATATAAATTTAAGTAAATATTTCATCTCCTCGAGTGGGGATCGAACCCACAACCAGTCGGTAACTATTTATTTATAGAAATTTTATTGCTATTTCCTGTTGATTTTAACTAGTAAAAATTATCCCCGAATTTATCTTTAAACTGTTTTTGCAAATCAAAATTGTGAATATTACAGAGTCTCACGTTAGGCGTAGCGACGCAGTCTTCACTGTCTAAAAGATTAGATAGTACATATATGTATGTATGTAGAAATGTCTATGTTTCTTGACTTGCGTTTTAGGAATATTAATGCATTAGTCTTGCACGATAACAAGATGTTAGCTGATTAAGAATAATGACATAAAAGAATAAATTAAAAATTAAACTTCTTGGAGTACAATTTAACATTGGTTGGTGGTTCAATCGCCACTAAGCTGAATGAACGATCATATCTAACTTATTCTTATTTTCTTACAAAAAACATATTTATGAATATCATTCCATACGAAACGTGTATATACAATTAAATGGAAAGCAGAAAATAGAGAGTTTTTACGCCTCTACCTACCTACTTCTCTGTGTGACGTTAAAAATTCAATTTCTCAATACATTAAATATTTAGCGCACATGATATCCACATTCTCTTAATAAACCTAGTACCTAGCGTGCTCTATATGCGTCTCTCATAGTGACGTATAAATTGTTAAATCTCACTCACGCCAGAATATCCGATGAACGGTTGTTGACCATTCATTCCAATGAAGTGTCATCTAAATAAGAATATCTATTTACATAATTCATACTTTTATAATGAGATTTAAATAAATAGAATAAGCGCGGCGTTGATTTCCGCCACTCAACACGCAATGCCTCTAGAACTTGGCGGAAAGTGGGGAACGGTGTATCTTATCACATGGTTCCCTCTGCCTACCCTGCTGTGTGCGGGATACAGCGCGAAGCTGATATAACACTCTGCCTGCCCTGCTGTATGCGGGATATAGCGTGAAGCTGATTTTGTTAAACTAACTGTACCATAGCCGGGACTTATTTGTTAGTACGCTATAAATATGAGTTTGATTTCCCATAAGCTTTAAGCTTTTTTTCTCGCATGTTACAGAGAAATTATGAGAGCTTTGTTTACTGAGGGGAAAAAAAAACAATTCATTCTCTACAGTGGGAATCGAACTCACAACCCTCTTCTTTACAAATGAGGCCGGCAACGCACCTGTGTCTCCTCTGGTGCTACACGGGGTCGTGGGCGACGGTGATTACTTACCATCAGGTGATGTGTACGGTCATTGGCCTTTTCTTTTCCATAACAAGAAAAACTAACTCAATCCTATAAATAATTATCCATAAGAAAATGTTAATATTTCAATTATTTATAGGTGGAGATCCCATCGTTTAAAACTGTAGGGATTAGATTTTCTAATGAAACTTATATTTAAGAATGATACATGATAGTAGAATAGATTACACTAGGGTTGCCCAAAAAAATCCTGCCGCAATCACCTTTAATTAATGTTTTTCGTAACTCGTTTTTGGAGAAAATTGCACTCATATGTTTTTTATGTGAATCGCACATCATTTGAAAGAAAATCGCATAAGGAATTGGAAAA
>JAATLQ010031472.1:0-11236 GCA_013421005.1 Heliconius erato x Heliconius himera
ATGTCCTGGAACTCTGGTGTATGTAGTAGTGTCCGCCTACGGTTCGAGACATGACTGTGAGGTGTGTGCTGTGCGTTTATTTAACATATCGGCCGCCTTGCGGTAGTGCGTTCGTTCCAACGACTTATATTGATCTCACAAATCAATCAACATCACGAATCACTATTCTAATACAATCTTAATATAAACAAGCGTAACAAGTACCTTCGGAAAGATCACACACAAACGTCCCGGAGGGTTCAACGATGACTGTAAAGCCACGGTCTGGTCGGAACTCACGGTGTAGGGCGGGGAGGGGCCCGTACTCTCTCTTCCTTTTATTATAACTAGTTCGCAGTTATAGTGGAGAGGAAGATAGGACGCACTCTTGGCTTATCTTCGGACGGGCTTCGAGTTATGACAATGTTATATTGTCGAGTCTACAGTTATCTAAATAACTGACACAAGAACAACTTCTGATGGCAAATATCTTATTAAAGCGATACCTTCTAAAGGCATAATATGAAATTCTTAACACTGTTTCCTCTGAATCTCTAAAAGATTTTGGGTTCTTCACGATCACAACTATAAAAGGTTTTAACCACTAGACACATCACGAGCCAAGGCATTATTTATTAAATAATATTTTAAAAGGTGTTTGGGATATCAGTTACATCGTACAGATACAACAATTGAGGTCAAAAGGAAAATAATAGTATGTGAATGTTTTAGTACTATTTCATAGTTTTTTTGTTAATCTTGTTGAAATTCTCGATTTCCCCAATATGTTAGCCTACTACTATATAACAAAAAAAATTATTAATACGTCCTAATTTTTATAAACTGCTGGAGTAGGAAATTAATAATTTAAACAAATTCTCATAACCATTGCGCTTACAAAAAGGCTTACGCTTACAAAATAGAAAAAGAACAGAGTGATATATTATTACTTATATTATTGTATTTTCTTTGCAACGTGTTGAATGCGACGGAGAATGGACTTCTCTTATAAAACTTCTCTTAGAAAAACAAAGTATGAGCAATGATCGTTCGTGATAGCTGCCAAAAATAAGCAAAAATAAAAATTACTGTCGCTTTCAGTAATAAAATGTTAATTTAAAATGCAATCTTTTCCGACGTCCTGCTGACTCTTTATTCATTTAATTTTCACTGAACACTCTTTAAATATTTGTGTGGTCGCACTTTCAAGTTGCTTTTAAATATTATTTCGGGGAACCAAATATTCTCCTTTTTATTATTTAAAATCAAAATATGAGACTTGTGTTATCTTTGTTCTAGGACACTCCATTCTCCCCTTTCGGCGAAAAATTTAAGACATTGCACCTTGAATGGCGGAACTCAACGCTGTCCTTTGTCAAAAAATGGAAAATGATAATAAATCACTTCCCTTTTTTTATTTTAACAGTTCAAACAAATTAAATATGAAAATAATTCCAGCAATTCTTATCTATTAAATCTTAAATTTATTATTTACTAAAGTATTAAATCTTCACTTGTTTCCGATTATAAACGCTAATGTTTTGAGCTCAAAGAAAACTAACATGTATTTTATTCTTTACATTAAATAAACGTAAGTGGAAGCTGAGATTTAAATAAAAGCTTTCCAATGCAAGACAAGCGAATAAACAAAATTATAAGAATAGGTATAGCAGAATAGGAGGAATGATCTAGTGTCATGACACTCCGTTCTCCACTTCAAGACTCTGAATTCTAACGCTATATGCGAGAAGGAAGAATAACGAAATATTTATAAAAATTCTATAAAAAAATACGTTACATTTTCTTTTAACGCGGAATGCCCCAATGTTCAAATAATCCTTCTTATCCCCATCCAAAAGTTAAATAAATGTTTCACTAAGGATTAAAACGTTTTCTCATTTTCAATCTCATATTCTCACGTGCGTAAAGGATGAATGTCAAAAACGATCAAATAAATCATAGAAACATTTGTATTACTTTTTGTTACAGTTATTGATATTTTATAAATATTATATTTATGTAATAACCACAATTTAGACAAGGCTTGGTTATCTTATATCTGCTGTGTGCGGGGTACAGCGTAAAGAAGATTTTTTTAATTATATAATTAGATGTGTCCCGTAACCTTGTTTGTCTGGCCTTAGAACGTAAAAAAGAAAATCAATATTTTTTTGAAGATATTTTGTGATGGGCTTATTCACAGTACATATATGTAGGGAACATGTAACAAACACATTTAAAATGTTATTAATATTTGATAATAATAGTTATAATATTTTTTTATTTACGCCTTTATCCGCCGTATCTATAACTATTTCTCAACAAACTAAACTCTAGTAATATAATCACTGATGTTGAACTTTTGGAATTTAATAGAGATTGAGATTGAAATTTAGTAAGTGTAGTTATTGAGATGTTATTTTCTAGTATGTAGTGTTAAAGTGTACATTTGAAGTTTAAAAGTATACTCTGAATTTTGTAATGGTTAATTTACGTTTAAAAAAACGAATTGGATGGATATGCAAAAGTAAGATTTTGTATATCAAAATCTATATTTTAAGATTTCTAATCTTGTTAAAATAAACATTTTGAAATTTATTGTTTGGTTCATTGAAAGATTCTAAAATTATCAGAATACTAGTGTCCCGAAGGCGGCTTCGCCGGCGAAATCGCGAAGGTTCATTTTTATATACATTACACATATATTTCTGTAGTATACTTATAAAGACTATTAATATGAAAATTAATAGTAACTTAGGTTACATTATTATAACTTTTATAAGAATTTTTGATTGTTTTTGAAATAAAAAAAAATTACTTAAAATACTTCCGTCTCCCGCTTTCTAGTACAAAGAATTAAGTAGAATCTGGAGATATTGCGTGTTAAGTGGTGGAACTCACCGCGCTTGGAATCGAACCTACAGCCTGTCGCGCTTACCGTTTCTATCTTTATTCACTACACACATACACATACAAATCTTTTCTCTTTATATAATAGTATTATTTATTATCGATTTTTTACATTACTTAAGTAATCACCATTTTTAGTGAATATAACATTCTTTTCACCGTTTACTTTTACGCTCCTTGTTGTATTACATTAGTTTTTGTAGTTTTGTTCGGCCATAGGGAAATACGACATAAATCGAAAAGTTGGATAAAAGATTGAGTAAATTTTTATAGATATTTATTATTTAGAAGATAGTTTTGTGAAAACAAAGTTGTTTTATACGCGGAAGATTAATTTTTAACTTTAAGATTTCACATTAAAATAAATAAAATTAGAAATAAATAAAATTATGAATGAAATATCTTTTAATTTTTTCAGGCATACTACACTTAACGTCGGCACGTCAAGTGTACTCTTAAACTAATAACGAACTAGTTTTTTCATTCAAGACTCCGTCTTTTGTTAAATTTAAAAACATATTTATAAAAAAATCTTCAAATGTCACATTAAATACATATTTGTCGTCTGCATAAGTTACATGATGTGAATATATGAATACTGAATGCGATATATTTTTCTTACTGCTGGAACAAGATTTTTGAAAACAATACTCTTAAATATTCTATTTTGTAGACAATTTTAAAGCTTCTGTCTAGATATTTATATGTAATATTTTAGTTTATGAAATAAACATGAACTGAAAAATCATAATATAATTTAGTAGATGCCATTGACGAATATATTTTTTTATGTTTTGTTCATATTGTTTTTTTTCAACTTGACGCTGTACCCTGTCTTGAGTAGGTTTGCAGAAGGTTAAGACACTCCACACTTTCTACCGAGTTCTGAATCTTGCGCTTTGCCACGAAACACACCAAAGAAAAAAAATTAAAACATTAAATATTTAATTTCTTCAAGTGGAAATCGAATCCACAATCTGTCGCGCTTTCATTCACACGCTTGTGCCCCTGTACTACGACTGGTCTCAAACATAAAATTAATGTAATGTAATTACAAACGTAAATGATTAATGAAATTTCGATTAATTCAACAGTAAATAAAGTATACGGTGGAATCTGTTAATTACTTTTTCTTGCACAACAAATATTGGTTTAAAACAGATTGAGTTGTGGAATAATTTGTGAAGTTTCTATACGTTTGTGTTCTATAAATAATTTATAAATTACAAAACTTGCATATTGGTCTTTCAGAGGTCGTCATGGCGCTATAGGAGATAGTATATGTTTTTAGGTGTAACAGTGGTGGATTTAATTCTTACTCGAGAGAACAATTTCATTTAATATATTTTGTGATTTCGGCCGTGTTAAAAAATATTATCAAATTCTCAAATATAGGTAGTTTTTAACCGACTTCTGTAAGAAAAGGAGGTTATCAAGTAGACTCTACGACTTGGCACCTACTCCAAAATTAAATAATCTTTTCTTTTTTTTTTTTTTTGTAAAACAAAATCAAAGTACGGTTTTCTTCATGTAAATTTATCTTTTACTTTTTAGTTCGTTGTTTGAAGTCGGTTTTTTTGTTAAACAAATAATTTATTAGACGTGATTTATATTTTTTATTACACTTTACGACAGGAAGGTGGTCATGTTTTGAAAGAACCACTACAATTTTCTGTTTCATATATCGTCGTTCTCTTTCAGCTGGAACTTCACACTTTTCGTGTTGAATGGCGGAACTAAACACCGCGTTTTGTTTGGTAAGAAAGACAGGGGGCAACTAAAACTAATATGTTCACCTGATACCGGCACGTACAACCACGTGCTTCGCCTCATTACCAAAGTAAGAAAATGAATATATTTCCCGAGTGGGAAACAAACTCACATTGATAAAGCTTAGTTGAATTCTGTATTCAACTAAGCTTTATCAATTTTATAAAATATTTTCCTGAGTGGGAATCAAATTCACAACCATCACATTTACAGGCAAAAGCTGTGGTGCCTTCTACATACGTAAATAATATTTAAAAAAAAACCTAACAGCAAATCTACTTGTAAATGTAATATATTTGGGACGTTAGTACATACTCGTATGCACTGAGATATTCTCTGGAGCATTTACTCAAATTACTTGAAAACTGAGGATTTCAAGAAACTGTTTGTAGAATATTTTGATTTATTCATAATTTAGTAAAACGACGTCGTTTCAGCTACAAATGATCTTAGCTGGCTTAAAATATATTATGTGTATGAATTTAATGCAGATTTGTATAAATGAGACTTAAATTATAAGTTTCATATTTAATATTTTATTCCAATTGAATTAAAATATTTATATCATGTATTTTAAAATATTTTTATATTGTAATTGTAGATGGCCTTGATTTTTATACACTATTCCATTTTACCGCTATAGTAAGACAAAGCCGCATTCCGCGTTTAGCTACGCTTCACATCACACAATGTCTTAAATGTGGGAGGTAGGTGCAGAACGTAGTACCTAGTTCTAGATAAAAGGATGTTTTATCTGTCTACCCTGCGATATTAAAATAATGTAAAGCTTAATTTAAAATATCAATAATACAAAAACAGGTGTCGAAAATTTTAATCCATGTTTAAAATATTTATTTAGGGGCCGTTCAAGTATTACGTAAGCACTGTAGGGGGGCGGGGGGGTCTTGGGTTTGCTTATTTTTGACGTTTTCAATGAAATGTTTATAAGAGGATTGCTTATTTTTGATGACATAGGGGAGGGGGGGGGGGGGTCAATAACTGCAGAAAATCTGCTTACGTAATACTTGAACGGCCCCTTATACTTAAGGTATATAATTTACATTTCATACATTTAAGAGCTGTACTTAATTAATTAAAATACGATTTAATTATTTTAAATTAATTAATTTATTATGCAGGCCAGCCGTGGCTCAAAGTGTGATTGTTAAACTGACTGGTTGTGGGTTCGGTCTCCACTCAAGGAGATGAAATATTTACTTAAATGTATATTTCCATTTCTTCGCTCTGGTGTCAAAGCAAAACGCGGTGTTGAGTGCTGCCACTCAACACGCAATGCCTCCGGAATTCGCAGAAAGTGTCTTAATACTACCACCCTCTGCCTACCTTGCTGTGTGCGGGATATAGCGTGAAGCTGATTTATTTAATTTACAATAAAGTTAAGTATAAAAGTCATAATAAATATTTATAATTTTTTTGAAATCAATTATTGTTGTTACAAAAATTGAGTGTGGTAATGAAAATAATAATTCATTCCCCAGAGTAATCAAACTCATGACCGTCCTGTTGAAAGTTTAATCATATAACGAGAATAATGTTATACACATTATTTGCCGATATTAATATTATACAAACTTATAAATTTCTAGAGTCCTGCTGCATCTCGTTGTTATGTTGAATGGCGGAACTCAACGCCACACTTTGCCTCGTTACCAAAACTAATACTTATATATTTATTAAATCACGACACCATTCACTATATAACACGCTGTAGAAAGGTATATAAGTATAACACCTTAAAGATTTTTGTAAAAGAGGAATACTTTGCGAGCACTTATTTATTATTCCGGTAGCGAGTTTCACGCGCTATCTATTCTTATTTCATTTCTTTCAGAAAATCGACTATCAAACAAATAATTAATATCAACAACACAAATATTCACATATTTTATATGAAATAAACTAGAATTATAAGGTTGTAACGGTTTCTTTTATGAAATATTTATAAAGTTTCACTTTTCTGATTTTTTCCTGTAGTTGTATTATAAGTTCTCACGTCGTACCTAATGTCATTCATAACTGTAGACTTACCCTGCAAATTTCATAATAAAAACAACAAAATTGATGCATAAATGTTGGTAACTTTTGATTGCTTTGACTTTCATTGTTTCTGTGCTCCAAGGAACCGAAGTCTAAAATATTTGAAAATTATTTCAACTTGAAACCTCGACGTGATCTTGAGATAAATAAACTTGACAGACATACAACAAAGTGATCTTATAAGGGTTCTTTTTTTTTGAAGTAAGAAATCTTATAAATATCCCAACAATAAGATGTTATTTAATATGTTAATGATACATCTATTAGCTATTACTAATGAGCTGTAATTCCACACATAAACTACAGGTTAAATGTACATACCTATACGTTATATATACATACTATAGTAATGGCTTCGATTAGTTATAGTTCAAGATAATAGGCGGGACATTACTATTAATTTAAAATAAGCTATTTTAGAAATTGTATCTGTTTAGGATCATTAATATCATATAGTTGAAAGGTTCAACTTTTTTACGTTTATTGATAAAGTAATCAAGGTGAGCCAGTCGTGGCGCAGAAGTGAACTATATATGACTTTAAAAGCGATTGATTTAGAGTTCGATTCCCAGACGAGGAAATTAAGTATTTAATATTTTCACTTCTTTGTTCTGGTGGTCGAGGTAAGGCGTGGAGTTGAGTTCCGCCACCTTACACGCCATGCCTTTGGAGTTGATTTTACTGTGTTATGTACACGTATGTATGTAAGAAATATGTAAATGTTAAAACAATGTAAAGATTCTCCCTGGGAACCAAACCTACCACTATGTATGGCCTAGCGCATAGATAGATACTTTTTAGATAAAAGCTCTTTCAGCAGTTAAATTTCCATAGTTTTCTGAAAAAGAAATTTAAAAATTGTAAGTGAAATGGTAAAGACCACTCCATAAAATAAATGTGACTATAAATGTACATCAATTTGTTAGCTTCACGTTGTATCCTGCATATAGCAGGAAGGAACCGGGGAAATCTAGTATTAGGACACTTCGTTCAGCACATTCCACCGAATCCTTAAGGCGTGTTTAATGTTATACACGAAAATAAAACCCTAAAAGAAGCAATGACGCTAAACTTTTTGACTTTTAGTGTAGTTTTATCAAAATTCAATGTAATTTTTTATATTGAACCAATCTGAATCACTTAATATCGTTTTAACTTGTTTCTTCATCGCGGCATACTAACAGAGAAGTTAGCCGGACGAACTTGGACTGGCTTTTGAAATTGAATTTTCAATAATTTATGTGTATTTTACGGCACAACGCTCAGAGAAACGAAGAAATTACTCAAATAATTATAACTTCTAGCTTACAGTTCAACTTTCGATTAAATATTTACGTATATTTTAAGATATACAACTCTAAGATATATTAAATTACAATATATTTAATCATTATTTCTCTAGAAATTGCAGTCAATTGCTTTCTTCATATTTTCAGCTTCATTCTCTATCCAACATACAGCAGGGTAGGTAGAGGGAGCCTAGTGTTAAGCTCCCTCTGCCTAGTCTGCCTATTTTGTTCTCAACTTTCCGCCGAATTTTTTGAGGCATTGCGTGTTGACTGGCGAAACTCAACGACGGGTTTTTGCCTTGGTGCGAGAACGAATTAATTAAAATATTTATAAGTAATAATTTGTTTACCTGAGTGGGGATCGATCCCACAACCATCGCGTTACAGTCACACTCTTGTCCCCATTCGCCACGACGGTCTCAATACATGTAGTGTTTTGTTAATTTACAATACAATAAAACTATATATTATAGTTACATTGACCTCTACCTAATATTCTGTAAGTAACAGGTGCTATGGCGTTGCAGTAAGTCACTCGAGCGTCTCAGACGTCCTAACTGCCATTTGGGACGACGTTGAGAACATTATATTATAACTTAATAACAGAATTATATCAAGACATGCCCTCCAGCACTCCAACGTTTGAAGTAAATTGTTGTGGTATTTGTAGATAAGACTATTTAGTACGAACGATTTAATTAATATATTTAAAAAATATAATTATAGCATGTAGGTACATTTTTTTGATATATGTTGAAATTTGTTAAGACAGAAGAAGAAAGTCTTTTTTCGTATATAAATATTCAATTTCAATATTTAAAAAGTTATATAAAATAACTTTTTAAATATTAATATTGAATATTGAAAATATTTTCACGTAATGCCTATAGAATTGGGCAGAAAAAAAATGATTTTTACTTTGCAAAAAGTGGAAAACATGATGAAAATATTATAACATATTTTTATTAATACTATCGATATCAAAAGTTTATAATATCATAAAACATTTTACATAGTAAGAGGCTTAATTCATATCGCCCGTACTCGAATAAGTAATGGTATCACAGCTTAATGCATTTATTATTCAGTCAAAAATGACAAATTCGTATATTTTTAGGGTTCCATGCCACAAATTATAAAAACAGAACTTATATAGGATCGCTTTGTTGGCCGTCTGTCTCGATATCTTATGGAGGTATCAAACTGAAATTAATATCGAATATTTATTTCTTTTTAGCAAATGGTCCCTTAAAGCGCAGAACAAATCAAGTCAATGCAATTAAAAGATTTTATGCATCGATTTTGCTACATTTTGCATGAAATTCACCTCGTCATTAAAACATATAGGGTACTTGTCGCGGGCCTATACTTATGAAATTTGGTAAGCATGCATTACAAATTAAGGGAAAAATCTGAAAATATTTTATTAGATATTTCATAGAAAAAAACATTTCAAAGTTATATTTGTAATTAATTTTACACAAAATGAGTCGATTTTTATAAGTTGTACTTCTCGTTGACCTACAATACTGAAATAAATACGGAAACCTCGGTGTGCGAATCCGACTCGTACTTAACCGTTTTTTTTTCACTGGAGATACGGGAGCGTGAAATCGTACACACATCCCGACCTTTTGTCGAAAAACGTGAACACGATATGAAAAAGGCAAGTGACGTGAATTTTTCATACGCAGTATTCAATTGAACGAGCTTTTTTATTGTAAACGTTATATATTTGTTTAACTTTTGTGCTTTTCGCTCAAATTTTGTATGTATGTTTTTTTGAATAAATCATTACACACTAGGGTTTGACACTCACCGTTTTGTTTTTAGTCAACAAATGCAGAATAAAGTGATTTTTTAATAGTTTACTATTTTTTTCCAGCTTCTCGCTGTATCTGGTATATAGGGGGATAGGCAGATCGAGCCTAGTGTTAAGACACACCGTTCCCATTAAGCTACTACAGTTCGTCACTTCACTTCACTAAATTTTGGAAAGCAAAAGCGTGTTGGTTAGCGGATCAACGCCGCAAATTGTTAAGTTATTTTTTTCCTGTACCTACCCTAAAACAAAAGAATATACTTTTAGTTTTATTTAATTAAATTAATATAGATTTCTATATCATTTATATTGGTCTAGATCTTACCTGTTGCTTTCACCCGCATAGTTAAAAGAAATGACTACAAGTACAGTACATACAACGTAAGAATTCAAACTTCTCCAGTTTTCGTGACATTCTTTTATTATTATACTAGTAGTGCACGCAGCGTCGCCTGCTTATATGCACCTTTGGGGGTGAATGCTGAAAAAAACATGAAACACGTGTTCAATAATTAAAATATTTTTAACAGTCTGAATTTAAGTTTTTATAAAAATCGGTGGCAATTTAAAGATTTTTCCATACAAACTTTCAACCCATTATTTGAACCCTTAATTCACCCCGAATTCTGAAAAACCATAAAACACGTGTTCAATGAAATATTTCTAAGAGTCTGAATTTCAAATTTTATAAAAATCAGTGCTGTTTTAAAAAAAAATCCATACAAACTTCCAACCCCTATTTCATTTCATCCCTTTAGGGTTAACATTTTTCAAAATCCCTTCTCAGTGGATGTCCAGATTATGAAAATAAACATCTGTCCAAATTTCTACCATCCGCGGTTACGGCTGTGCGCGCGTCTTATCTCAGGCAGTCAGGTACATGTACTTTAATATATATAGATTACTAGCGGACCCGGACGCGGCTTCGCCCGCTTAAACTTTACGAATGCTTATAGATATATTTAGGAAATTGTTTGTGAAAATATGTAACTAATTTAAATAAAAAAAATATAAGTAAACGTAACCATAGTAAAATATTAACAAAAAAACTAAACAAAACCAGCTACATTATTAATAATTTTATCTCTTTCTGTCTTTCTATTTCCCCGAGCTAATATCCAGAATAACTGAACTAATTTTTATTGGACTTTCAGTGATCGATTTTACTAATTTACCCGGGAAAAATCTTTTTACTCGTTTTCCTTGCGCGCGTACATAGATCTCTATATATAATAAGACAGTAAAAATATTTTGTCTGTACATTTAGTAATTTTGACTGAAATGGATAGAGGGACACTTAAAAAGACTAATAGAAAGCAAAAAGATTTTTTTTTAATTTCTTGTCTGTCTGTCTGTCTGTCTGTCTGTCTGTCTGTCTGTCTGTCTGTCTGTCTGTCTGTCTGTCGAC
>JAATLQ010031473.1:0-11237 GCA_013421005.1 Heliconius erato x Heliconius himera
TAAAATGTTTAAAAATATTTAAAAAATAGTATTCTCTCTTGCCAAACGATAATTCTTAGTAATTAATTATCTTTGGGTAGCGGAAATTTGTAAAAATCTCTCTCCAGCGATACTAACAACATAAATAAGTTGTAACAAGCGTATAAAAATTTCGACGTAGCTTGGCAAGAACGTATGGCTTAGTGCGCCTGGTCGGTTTCCAGGAGGCGCGGGTTCGAGTCCCGCTACGTTCAAATTTTTATACGTTTTCTAAATAAATATTCATTACATTCGGTCGATTACAAATAAAACATTTATTTATATTGCCGCTGCCTAATTGATTGATTTTCAACAATTTTAACTTATTAAACTACAAGCTACTACAATCATGTTATCAAACGACACGTGCATTAAATACAACATTTATCATGTTACTTTACAAAAAATCTTTATTTTTGTAAGCAGAAGGCCTTTGAATTCTCTCAGTGGTTTACCTATATACGGGGAACGGGGTGTCTAAACACTAGGTTTCCTCTGCCTACCCTGCTGTGTGCGGGATACAGTGTGAAGCTGTATTATTTTTATCATTTATCAATATTTTATAAAATTAAAAGTAACATTGAATGTTTATTTAGACGTAATATACAATACATAATAGTAAGGATATGTACAGATGCGATGCAAAAAGCTCCCGGCGCTTGGTACAATGTGTTATAAAGTAGGGAGCCAAAGAGACGGTGACCCCCATACGAGTACGTGATTCGAATGTATTGACTTTTATGCAAGAAAAGATTTTGTAACACTATTTGGCTACTAGGGTACACTAATGGTAGTGATTATTGTACTTTGAATAATGAAATGTACCCATTCCATGTAAATATTATAATTAATAATTATTTTATTATAAAAGTTATACGCATTTCGACACATAACATATTCGTATGAGAAGTGAAATAATACTTTATTGTTTTATACTTTTATTATTTTACCAAAAAAAAAATCACAAAAATTTGCAATATAATTTCACTCAAGCTTTAAGCACAAGATATATTGTGATGAATGAATAAATCTAAACTTGGTTTTCTTGTAAGTAAGTAGCATCATGGCTAAGTTTCTCTTGGTTAAAAATACCTCTACAATAATCTAAGAATATTCTTACAGCGTTATTAATTAATTATCCTGATTGGATAATTCGTAAGTATTACATTAAACAAGCGGAAAATGTCGTTTTCCATTTTGCAAACAATTTTCACAAAGATCCTATTCATCTTTCTCATTATATAATGATCGTATTGGTTATTCACAAAATAATTTCTATATATTGCATTGGCTACAAATATAATGTTAACTGTTATATTCTTCATTCGTTGAGTTGCCTCGTTTAAATTAAATGTGTTACTTAAAAGCCAATGCCACCGTATAATATGCATGTAATTAGATCAAGCTTACCAATAATTTCCAGCCCTAAAGATACCTTTTAAATCAAAAGCACTTTGCTCATAAATATATATTTTTTTAATTATAAAAAACTTGTTGAAAATGGTTAAAAATTTAATTAAAAATTAATTCAAAATGTCATGATAATTATATTTAATATTTTAAAAGAGCACTTTATATTTTACAGTCATATAATGCGTAATTTCGAATGTAGGTCAACTAGGAATCTTTGCGTGCCATTTTTGAAATTTACTCTTTTTTAACGAGCGAGCGAACGAGAAAGATTCCTTTTTCTTTTTTTCGAAAGATTTCTTTTTCTTTGTTCTCCATTACTTATATTGGGTACTAACGGCCCGCCCACGGCTTCGACCGCTTAAAATACATGATTATTGATTTAATAAGCAGAATTGATTGACAACTTTAATTATTTCTAATATGATTTTTTTATTACTTTAATCTGTAATATTCTAATATGATTTTTTACGACATTATTGTAACTTCTATAAGAATTTTTGATTGTTTCAAACTAAAAAGTATGACCAATGTTGATATTTGATATTCATAAAATATACATAAAGCTAATTATTTATTATATGTATATATTTTTGTAACATTACTTTATTTTTCCCTATGTTATGTTTTTTAAAGCTCTGTTAAATGTGCTGATGTTACTTAATAATTTAATGTACTGCTTCAGAAACAGTCTTAAATGTAAAATTATTGATTTGGGTAAGGATTCATAATATTCTTTGTAAAATAACTGTAATGTTTGCATATTAACTCCTGTACAGTTTTTAAATTAGTTACACATATTATTCGCTAAAATATGTAGTTATTACAGAGTACACGTAGAAAGGATGTTTTTAGGCATTTTTATATAGATTTATTTCAAATGAACGAACAAACCAAAAAATCTATGTATTTGCTTGATATCTCTTATCTCTGTGTTGAATTAATTACGATTTCAACTTAACTGTTATGATTTATGAAGGTAATCTCTACTAACAATTCAATCTTGTTTACTTTATTGTATAAAATATTGTATAATAGTGCTTCAAAAATATATATTTTTATCAACAGTCATATAACCAAGACGTTTCGAATGTCATTCTTTAGCCAGGAATCTTACCAGCGCGACTGCTATATAACATTCGCAGGCAAACTAATGCCTTGAGTTCATTCAAATGACGATAACTTTTTTTAATGAACCGATTTTGATTAACCAAACTTTAGTAGTTAAGTTGCGTTAAAACAAAGCAATTGGTGAAACTTTTAAGTAAATCAGTTCAGTACTTTCAGAGAAAAATTTGGACATAAATATATCGACAGACAGACAGACAGATAAGAAATTAAAAAAATATATTTTGGCTTTCTATTATTCTTTTTAAGTGCCCCTCTATCCATTTCAGTCAAAATTACTAAATGTACAGACAAAATATTTTTACTGTCTTATTATATATAGAGATAAGAGATTTAGTTGAAATCTACGTTCACGTATGTTTTCGTTAAATGCCTTATAATGATTACGCAGACGAGACGAAACTGCCATGGTATAGCTAAAATGTCAGCTTGTACTGTAGCTACTACGATAAATTTGAACTGAAAGTTACTGTTACGTCGGAGAAAAAAAAAAAAGGATATTCCCGACCGGGTTCACAGACCCTACATATAAACATGTTAATCTCGAGAAAGAATGGAACTACTTACAAAAATTCTATTATTTTTATTTTTGGTGATCGTTTTGGGTAGTATATTACATACATAAATACTTTTTATTTTGTACATTCAAAATAGTCCAACTTATTGTATTAATAAATGTGTAATTTGTATACTTTAAGTAAAAGGAAGTGACCAGTGATATATCTCTCCACTTTGTTCTCCACTTTCCGGCGAATGTTCGAGACATGACAACCATCACGTTTACAGTGAGACGCTTGTGCACTACTTCACGATCACGGCATCTGTTACTGCGTACCTAATAGTCTAACATTTTATAATAAGGGTTTTATAATGAATAATAATTTTTAATCATTCATTATAAAACCCTTGTTATAAATACCCTTCAAGTAAAACATCCCAAACCATCATTCTTCGTTATCTTGTTTTATTCATCCTCGGACACATCTGGGGCTTACTTGTAGGTCGTTTGAGAGCCTTTATCAAAGTTTTCATTCTTTATTGGATGTCTAAATAGAATTAATACCTGTTATGATATAAGAAATTCTCACAGCTTTATGAGTAGTAATGGTCAATGGGTTCTATTTCCACTCGAGAAATATTTTTATTAAAATTATTTTACAGGATGTTTCATCCATAACTCATTGTGTTTAAAATGTCCCTTATAATGCTCTTCGATACTAAAAAAAATCTTGTTAAAGTAAACCCTTTTGCTGAAGTGGTGAATAGAGAAAAATAACGAAATGAAATCTACTCATTGACTTAACTTTTAACTTCGCTAACTTTGCTTTCGTGGAGAAAGCGCTGATACGGAATTGGCTTGTTGCTAACTTTAAATTGACGGGAAAAGAAAAATAATAGTTTGCTTTTACGTTACTAAGTGAACTTAAAATTATACGATTTAAAAGTTTTTAATTTTTTAAATCTAATAATATTCATAGTGCAAAAACATTTCCTGTAATGATACTGTGTAGATGATACAAGCTACATACATAAATATAGAATATATTCATAATTTTCTACCTACATATTACAATATATAACATGTAGATAGAAAAATTCCACTCAAATTCTTGTCTATTGTAGGAATATTACTTTGATAATTTCAACGACCCGTTTTGTCTTCAAAACAGGAAATGTTTTTTACAAATATCATATATTAAAAAAAATATTGGGCTTTTTACACATAAAGCAATACAATAAAAAACACAAAACATATTAAATTAAATACAAAGCGTACTGAGGCGGTTTTATTGTTACTAGCAAAGGAATTTAGTCTCAGCAGATACGGGTTAGTGGAAAATAAAAACATTCAAAGGATTACTACAAACTAAATAATTAACTTCAGTTCTACATTTACTATAATAACTACCAAAATATGTTGTAAAGAAAGTAAAACAAAAAGTCAGATTCACGCTGTATTTTGCACACAACAAGGTCTGTTCTTCGGTGAGTGGTGACACTCATCGCCACAAAGGAAAGTTAGTAGTCATGGAAGTAAATAATTTTTTTTACAAAAAATCTATTACGTATTATGATGAAAAAATCAACCATGATATGTGAGACGTTGTGAATGACGACCTAAAGACTCTTTATTAATATACATATTTTAATTATTCAAACAATACAGCACACTATAAGTTGTACAGTGCCCCTATATCGCTATGAGGCCAGTGCTGTGACGTCACTTGAGTAATCACCGACGACGCCCCTCTGATTGACTACATTGTAATCTTGTTTGTGACTTGAACGATGTTCAGTTATTGTTTCGCTGAAGCGATTTTCAATTTTTTTCTAAATTTTGATTCCTTACAGGAAGCGAGAAGTAGTAATGAAAATATTTGTGTAAAAAAAATACAATTCAAACTATAAGATTATGTTTGAGAAACTTAAAAATATTTATACACAATCGACAAATGTATCTATAAAAAAAATTAAATAAACATCTGTCGATTGTCTCAAGCGATATATAATGATAGCTGATGTTAGCGGCAAGTTCGATTTTTTTTACAGTAACAGCGGTAGTTAATTTACTTAGTTAAAATTGATGGTATTGATGGCTTATATGAACGTGACCAATTATTGTGTTGCAGTACCTATGTGGTAGTATGGCTCAAATGGCTAGATACTTGGCTAATATTTTAGAAATATTGGTTCAAATACTGTTAAGTTCATTGCACATAAAGCAAAATAGCAATTATATATTATATAATATTAACCAAATCACGTCTTGCAAATCAACCACAATTTATCCATACTACTTAAAATTTTAATAATATAAGCAAAATAACAACATCTTAGTGTAAATTATTTTTTTTGTAAATGTTAAAACTGAATCGACGAAATGATAAGATATATAAATATTGCCTACACCCGCGTCTACGACCGCGCGTAGACGTAGGCCTACGTCATTGCTACAATCCTTACTATTACACTTTGTCGTAGCCTTGAGTTTTCACTCTATGTATTGTTTCTGTATCGAAACTTACTTTTAAAGGGAAAGTTACAAGAGGGATTTGAGTTTTATAGTTTTATTAGATAAGTAAAACTTGCTATAGTGATATTATATAGAGCACGTAATTTTGATATACAAGCTTCAAAGTTTTCTTTGTATATGTACAATGTACATGAATCAAATTTTTAAAGACTTAAGGTAAATTGAAAATATATAAGTAATATAAACCTTATTTTTATTTCATTAGAACAACGAAACTTATGAAAAAAAAGGAAAAAGTAAATATAAACGGTACGGTTAGGTTGTAAGATTCGTTCTAAGATAAACATATTTATGCCGGATTGAACTCAGTACGATGTTCTAACTAATCTTATATTTGATTGCAATACGCGTGCTTACTTGCAAATGTTAGTTTTACTTTTTACTATACTTAACGTTACTTTGTTCCAATCGAGCTACTGAATATATATTCTGAAAGAACTGATACTAACTTCGCTGAACTTAACTTTTAAATTATTGTAACTTTGTTAAAATGTTCGTTAAAATTCATATGTTATCATTAAGTATTATTTAGAATAAGGATCTGTTAAACAGGTTATATTCATTTACTGCCACCAAGCAGTTTATGGTCGCGGCCTATGGCTATTACTTTGTACGGTAAAAGAAGCCCAATTCCAAATCGAAACAAAAAAAACATATCCGAATGCAATATTTTTTAGCTTCATATATCAGAGGAGACAAAGGCAGCCCGACATTGTGCCACTGATCTACGACTGCCTCAAATTTATTTCTTATCGTACCAATCAAATTAAATTTAAAGTAATGTATTTTAAGAAAATTATATTAGCAAAAATATTGTCTAGCGATGAGCTATTTTTAGCAAGTCATTTTCATTTTTGTCTCCCTTACAAGCTTTTGGGTAAATAATATTTGAACAAAATTAATTTCAAAAAAATAACATTATATAAATGTATGTAAGATATATTCAATTAAACAAGTAAGGTAAGCGTGCACATTCTCGTGATTGAGAAACGTTCACATAATTAGTTTTTTATAAGTTTAAGCTCCTAGAAATAGGACATAAAGTATGCGATAATTAATTACTTTCTGACTAGAAATAATGATTATTATTAAAATATATATTTTTTTGTAATGCAATATACCTATACATTGCAAAATGATTTATACATTTCGGGCAAAAATTGGGCCCTCTAAACACTTAGCAATTGAAATAACAATTGCAGTTATAGCAATTTATATAAGCGGTATGTAAGTAATAATTATATTATTAAATTTAAGCTTATAAACACAAAATATATTCACTTAAACAAACATTATTTAGTTCTACGAAGAGCACCAACCCTACATCACACCGAGACGCGCCCAACAATGCACACTCGCTCGGTAATTAGCCAGGAAATGCTGCTGGTAAGTTTCTCCTTCAAAGTGGAAACTTTAGTTTCAAGTAAGCGAAAAGCGATAGACCGAAAAAGATATGAGCAATTTTTTTTGTGCGGAATGAACGTGGAAGTAGAACGATAGGTTTGGTTTTTTAACTATTTTGACTCACTAGTGTTGTAGGTACCTATTTTATCGTTGTAGGATTTAAGATAACGGTGTTCAAGCCGAATAGAACAACGCCTGATAGATTATAAAGCGCAACAACTCACACGTCACACGAGCAGGGGCGACGGCCCATTGCGCTTTGAGACTCAGACCTAACAACGTCATCTTTTATTATATTATTAAATTTTAATCATCATTGTAAAATCGTGAAGTAAATCGTTTACTCAAGAGTTTTTGAGTCTCATTTACCCATTATTCATCGTTGGCGCAATCAAACGGGAACAGACATTTCTTATATTGAACTTTAACACTGCGTGTATTATAAATGTATTTTTAAATAACTAAAGAAATATGACGTTTTCTTGTGCAAACAAAACAAAGTTTCGTTTTTTTTAAAGAAAGGAAGAGAAACTAGTTAAGACACTCCACTCTCCGCTTAAATCTCAGATATTGTGCTTCGCTTCGTCGATCACAGTTGGCAACAGCAAATAATTAAATGTCATATCATCCATATCAGCCGCTGTCAAACCACGCCCGAGTTTTCTAATTTAACACAAAGTATCTATATAAAGTGGTAGATCGAAGAGATATATTAATTAGCGACGGACTGCAACAAATATAATTTAAACATAAAATATATAATTTTAAGTAAAATTGAAAGGCAAGTCTATAGTTTGTATACAGAAACACTATTCAACATCACTATGGGACCAAAGTACCTACTAGAACTAGTCTGAAGCTTAAAACTTTTTTTGCATTTGCATCATAATACCTACTCTTCGTACCGTTGAAGTTCCTCAATATTTATTTTTAGTTAATCTAACGTTTCTTGTCCAATACATTTCTTTGTAATATAAAAAACTTACAGTCAACGCTATGTGGAATGAACTGTTTAAAAATAACAGTATTTTATTCGATTTTATTTAGATATCTAAATGCAAAAAGATATACAAGCCAAGAAGGCGTCCCAATTCAAAGCGAAATAACCGCAAAAGTCGTAGCAAGCTATAAAACGTGCCGTTGAAATATATAATTCTCATATAAATTTTCTCTAATGTCAAGATGAGGTATGAATGTATTTACAAGTGTCGTATTTTATCAGCAAACATATATTATTTTTGGCCTCATATTTGATTTATGAATACTCCTAATATCAATTCAATTCAACGCAGATCTATCATACGATAAGGTTTATTGGAGTTTGGTTTTTCCTGTGTATTTTCAGTATCTCATGTTACAGTAAAATAAATAGCGTTATTATTTCGAAGGAATTTTGCCATATCCATATCTATGCGTAATTCTGTTCCAATCATCTAAAGTACAAAAAACACACTAGTATACATAACTTGATTCAAATATACATTGTATAAGTCAGATATAGTTCATCTAGCTTTATTCTATTTGAAACCGTTCAATTCACATAACATCTTCGCAATAATTTTGTTTGTCTACCAACTGTGTCACTGTGTTTTTTACAATTTATATAGTTGGGAAAATGTTAAAACTATATACTACTTCTACGATGTGGTGATATTTTATACTATCAATTGGACGATACGCAAAGACAATACAAAAATACATTAATGCACTCAGTTTAATCTGTATTGTTCATTAATAATAATAAAATCAGCTTCACGCTGTATCCCGCACACAGCAGGGTAGGCAGAGGGAACTTAGTGTTAAGACGCTCCGTTCCCCACTTTCTGCCGAATTCTGGAGGCATTTCGTGTTGAGGGGGAGAACTCAACGCCGCGCTTAACCTCGACAATATAAATTTAAGTAATTATTTTATCTCCTCGAGTGGGGATCGAACCCACAAACAGTCGATTTTGCAGTCACATCTCGTGCCGCTGCGCCACGACTGGCCTCATAATAATAATTGTATAATTATTATCGATATTGTAATAAATACAATATCCGTTACATATCACTCGTCACTTATTAATGATGTAATACGATATGATTTTGAAATATAACAAAGTAATAATATGATTTTAATATTTGAGGCCAGACATAGCGCAGGATTGTGGATTCGATTCCCATTCGAGAAAATTAAATATTTCAAATTTTGATTTTCTCGCTCTGGTAACGAAGGAAAAGCGCAGTATTGAGTCCTGCAAATATAAGTATTTTATAAAATGGTTAAAAATGGCGGCAGTATGAAATGTGTGATAGTTAAAATACTGTTGAGAGTTATTTTAACAATATTTATAGTATAAGTGGTCTGGAATGAAAAAGTGTGACGTTGGTCGGACGTTGATGCCATGATGCCACTGAATGAATGAAATAAGTAGAGTGGTACAACGCTGGTCTATTTCTGCTTATTTGTGACTCAATATAATTTAAGTAAACTTGAGCACACGCGTGTGAATGCAAACGTGGAAATTTGTAGGTTCGATTATCACTCGAGGAAATTAAGTATTTAATATTTTTATTCTTCGACGTGGTGTAGAGACAAAGCGCGGCGTTGAGTTGAATTATCAGGCCACGAAAGTGGAAATGAAAGAATGGAAGTATTTTAATGGTAACGGAATGTCTTAACACTAGGTTCCCAGGTTCCCTCTGCCTTCTCTGCTATGTGCGGGATACAGCGCGAAGCTCAAAAGAAATTATTAAGCAATAATTTAAAAAACCTATGATATTTGTGATCCACATTTATAAGTAAAATGTAACTTAGATGGATAAAGTAACCCGCGATACTTTAATAACATAATTTTGTCGTAGTAATTTTTATTCTTCAATATATATATATTTATAGAATGTTCTTGACATATATAATTTTAACTTGCAGTGAACAGACGATGCATCTAACACCTCCATATTATATATGACATATAATCATATACTTATAGCGAGTACTCTCGTTATGGTATAAGCTGAAGGTGCACCTGAGTCGTTTAGCTATATTATATTTTGTACACTGAAAATTATGAAAATATATTTTTGAAACTAAGTTATTCTTATTATATTTACTATAAATCAGTATTATAAAAGTTCTTGAGTTGAAGGCTTTTGAACTTTAATTTTACATAATATACACGGCACACATATCAATCATATTTGTCATTTGGAATTTTTTTTTTTATTTTTTCACCAATTTTTTTTTGTGAATCGTATGTAATGAGTATTACGTTTGAACGACATTTCTAACTAAACGTCTGCTTATGTAACCATTCTAATTTATATTATCATTCTATAATAGTAAACTTTGCCTTTATGCCTTTTACATATAAGAACAGTTTAACAGTAACCACCCACTACACATCACAACGTAGGTGGAAGTATTTTCTTGTTCTATTTTCGCCGGTTATACTTAAAATATATAAAGGAGAATGAAACTTTTGGGCCAACACGTAAGGAATTGAGATGTGATCTAAAAAATTACAATTTTTTTTTATTTTTAGAATAGTAAATAATAAATTAATTGACATTCTGGAAGTGGAGAAAAATGAAAAAAAATAAGATTTAGATCCTTAATCGATTAAAATCAATCATATTTTAAGTCAGAGATGTGACAGCTGATTGACAATCACACCTTGTCTAATGATTTTTTGCATTTTTGCTTCTGTTTGTCATCGCAAAATCAGGCCATTAAATAAAAAATATTAAAAAAAAACATTTGCTTCTGTCATTACGTCCGTGTCATAACGCATCGACGCTTTGAATGTTTTCCCGTTTGTTTGATATTTTCAACGCCTACTGTTTTGTTTTTCTCGGATTTTGACTCTGCCTACTTTGTACGACCCTCGCTTCCCCACTGGACTCTGAAATCTGTTGTCATGCCGCCACGCTGGAAACGCATGGATATGAATCGCTGTGTGAGTTGTGGGATAGCCAATGGACACTGCAATACCCTAGTCCGACGACCTTTAGACGATGAAAACCACCACAACCTGGTTACTTAGTGGTGTGATATAATCCACACATATAAGCAGGAAAATATATTTCTGTTACATTTTAGTTGACAGCTTTCGTAGAGGAAGGGAAGCTATTGCTATGAAATACTGCAATTGTATTGTAGGTAGCTGCTGTGCTGATGTTATGAGTATTATATATATATATATATATATATATATATATATATATATATATATATATATATATATATATATATATATATATA
>JAATLQ010031474.1:0-11238 GCA_013421005.1 Heliconius erato x Heliconius himera
TACTTTTGTACGATAGTGTCTTTTTACAATATTTACAAATTGCTTTTTTATTAATTACATTGTCCACAGTAAAATAGTTCCAAACGGTAGAATTTTGTGCCCGCGACATTATTCACTATTATATTTTTATAAATCAATTTTTTACATAAATATACACACAAACACTTATATTTAATATTTACAACTATCCTAAGATTTTATAACTAATAAAATATTACAATTTACACTAAGAAGTTTTTAAATTACTTTACGTAAAAACCGCACCAGTTCCGCTTACGCAATGTAACTAAGTAATCAAAACAATTTTTTAAATTTTAAGCATTATTTTCAACGTAAATAATTAAATATAATACAACAACAAAATGAACGAAGTTCAGACTGTTATAAAACAAAAAATAATAATTTTCATTATTTGCTATATTTTAATGTAAGTAATATTTGGCCTTTCTACCATTGAGTTAAAGCTCATATTTGTGCGAGGTGTGAACGGATGTGAAGTTCGCCATCATTATTTTATTTGACCTCGGGGTTTGGCTCAACTCGATGTAGGTCGAATAACTACGAAATATTTCCGATCATTCCCGAACCGAGGCGCCACACGCCATTTTATAGCAGACTAGAGAGCGCGCGCGGCTTCGCCCGCTTATTAGGAGTGAATTCTAATAAAATCACGAAACACGTGTTCAATAAAATATTTTTAACAGTCTGAATTTAATTTTTTATAAAAATCGGTGGCAATTTAAAGATTTTTCCATATAAACTTTCAACCCCTTATTTGAACCCTTAGGGGGTGAATTCTTAAAAACCATGAAACACGTGTTTAATGAAATATTTTTAAGAGTCTGAATTTAAAATTTTATAAAAATCGGTACAGATTCAATTTTTTTTTCATACAAACTTTCAACCCCTATTTCATCCCTTTAGGGTTAACATTTTTCAAATTCCCTTCTTAGTGGATGTCCAGAATATGAAAATAAAAATTTGCCCAAGTTTCACGTTTCTACCATCAGCGGCTACGGCTCTGCGTGCGTCTTACCTCAGTCAGTCAGCACAAGTCCTTTTATATATATAGATAATGAATATTTTGACTGTTATTTATAACAGTCAGTGTTGAAAATAAATAATGATTAGAACATTATAAATTTATAATGAATTATATTATCTGCTGTCTGTTATAACGCCCAAGTTTAGTGACAAGCATCAGGGATTAGAACTAGGGATGTTCCATCTGTTTCGATATTTACGACAATACTTACGATTCATTCGATTGTATGCCTACAGTGTTCATCGGAAAGTGAGAAACGGAAGTGTCTTTTTCCTATTCCTGCCACGGTTAGGATACAACGGATTTAAATAATAATAATTTTATATAAAATATCTATATTTACCTTAAAAAAAGAAAATTTCAGATAACTGAAAGTTATGAAAAGATTGAAATAGAACACATTAGCCTTATTGTGGGCTCTGTATTCTATGTTTTTTCTTAATTTATTTAACGTCTCTTGGAGAGATCATCTCATCTTCTCATCATCTTTAGGTTATAGTCTATTATATCGGTGACTGGAGATTCAGTAGCTCAACGGATGAACTTGCGGACCTCGTCTTCTTCGGCATCAGTGTAGTACATGCATTCATTTGTGTGCCTGGTGATCGCAACAACAGCATGTGATACGCTGTCGTGTAGAGTTCTCTTGATTGACTTTGTCTAAATTATGACTACAGACTCGTATGTAAATCCATGAGATTATGATTAATATGCATAAAGCGTTGAATGTATGAACCTGGGGTAGTTTTTGATGTATGTGAGCTTCCTTGTGTACCCTCTTAGTCGCGATCTTACTGCCATTTCTTTTCATCGCGGTGCTGAATATACCCAATAGGCTCTCAATTCAGGTTCTCTTTGTTTGTCCGTTATTAGTCTAGACAGGTCTTGTCTCTCCAATTTGGTGTTGAGCAGAGTTTCCAGGCATAGGCAAGTTGAGGTGAACCCTGGGCAGTCGAATATAATACTATTTAATACGGTTAATTTATATATTAGTTGTTAAATAGGTACATATTAATCAATGTTAGCCTTGGGATCAAGCAAAACATAGTTTATAAATCACAAAAAGGAAACTATATTAAGTGATCAATTAACACATAATAAAGAATATAAAATATGGCATGTTTTATACAAATTATATATAGCTTTTATAATAAAAACAAGTATACTCATTTTAACTCAAAGTTAAATTCACCCACGTCTTAAAAGTTATGATACAAGACCGGATAAAATTTTTTATAAGATATTATTTTTATTTCGAGTTAAAATTATAAAAAAAAATGAAGTTTTTATAAATTCAGTAAATTTATTGTAAGTTTGTGCACCTTATCATAACTTTTTTTTTTAAATAATTGTTGTTTGTTTTCGGTAAATATAAATTATTTGAGCTTCTAAGCTAGTGGTCTTAGGTGGCCTTTTTATTAATTTGTCAGAAAAAATTGCTCTGATTGTCAGTTGTTTTATAAAAACAACTTACAATCCGAGCAAAGTAATTGTTTTTTTTTTAAGTTTTACGCTGCACCCACCATATTATAGCAGGATAAAAAAGGGAAACTAGTGCTTAAGCCCGTTCCCTACTTTCTACCCAATTTTTGAGATATTGTATGGAATAACACTTCTAAAAATGTTAAAAACAAAACAACAACTTAGTGGCTAAAACTAAGCAATACGTTGGAAATCACGACACGACGGCCTCAAATTAATAATATTAGATATTTTCTTTCTATCAATTATAATATTTTGATAACTAGTAAATAAACTGATAAATAAGCTTCGGGAGTTTTATTAGTTTATATACTATAATCTTTATCTCAAGTGGTTAAATATTGGCACACAGCGTTGAAATTAAAAATCATGTATAAAAGGGCAAAAATATATTTTTGACGGCTATAACTTCTTTGGAATTTTGTCAATTAATTAGTTACATTTTACCAAAATGAAATCTTTTATCATTCTTTCATTGGTTTTGTTTAGTCTGCAAGTGGCAAAGGGGAAGCCCCAAAGACCAAGTAAGTTAATCTATAGAAAATCATGTCGGTCAACCAATCATCATCATGGTTATTTAGTAGTAAAATGTATCTATCTCCATTTTTACTAGAAATTATCTTATAAAAACTGGTATACGCTACGGACGAAAAGACGAAAGGTCTCGTCAGGCCAGTCGTGACGCATCGGTACAAAGTGTAACTGTAAAATCGACTGGTTGTGGGTTCGATCCCCACTCGAGGAGATAAAATATTTATTTAAATGTATATCTCCATTTTCTTTGCTCTGGTGTCGACGCAAATAGCGGCGTTGAGTTGTACCACTCAACACGCAAAGCCTCCAGAATTCGGTGGAAAATGGGGAACGGAGTATCTTAACATTAAGTTCGCTCTGCCTACTCTGCTGTGTGCGGGATACAGCGTGAAGCTGATATATTTTTATTTATTTCTCTCGGCAACCTACTCACATCTCCCAACCTTTCCAATTTCAATAAACAATGTGAACGATTGTGTGAAAATAAAAAAAAATCATATTGCGTCTTGGCGCAACGGTACAATGTTTCACTGTAAACTTGACGGTTGTGGGTTCGATTCCCACTGAAAAATATTTTTTTTATTATCTCGCTGAAGTAACAATACAAAGCGCGGCGTTGTATCCACCTCTTAACACACAACGTCCCGAAAATGGGTGGTGCGCGGGGAATGGAGTGCGTACTTTATCACTAAATTTATTCGGCCTACTGCTATATGCGGGATACAGCGTGAAACTATTAACCGTTTATCATATTGTGTTTATATTATTGTTACAATTTTATTGAAGCTTACATGGGAAGTGTCTCCAACCCGGAAAAGCGCTGCGTGAATGTATGGGACGAAGGATGTGTAAACGGACAACTTATAGGATCAGGTTGTTAAAAATGGTTTTTGAAAAGATTTTTATAGTAAAAATAAGTACATTCCAATCGAACTCTCGATATAACATAGCCTTTAGATTTTTTAGCTTCAACCTCTATCCCTGCTATACACATAGCAAGATAGACAGATTGAGCAATTTGGAGTGAATATTATCTTTTAATAAAATTAATTCAGAATTATAATAATTACTAAAACTATTTTATTCTATATTTACATTATATTCTTGCACTACATTCTATTTTCAAATTTACTTAAAACTAAACTGTTAATATTTATATTTATTAAAATCATCCACACGCAGCGCATTCGCATGACAAACTTGTTTCGAGTTTTTTTGCTGTGCGTGACGTAGCCTGCTTGCTAGCTACGAGTAAAGAGTCGGCTTCTATCGCTTGCGGCGTTCACTTGTTTAAATATTGTACTCATTGCTTGTATTCAATTTTAAGCCTTATCCTCTTGCAAATACGTATCTGTTTCGCTTATCTATTTCTTTTAATATTTCTTTAAATTTCGTTCCTTCTGTGTGTAAAATTATTCTCTTGTGTATCTTCTTAAAGTGTAAATAAATTTGGACTATTTTTTTCCACCAAATTTTGGAAATTTAATTTCACTCCGTAATTAAAAATATAAAATATTATTAAATAGCGTAAATCACAAAAACCGCTATAAATTGCTTGTTGAGTAGCGGGACTCATCACCGCGCCTTGTTTCGTTATCTATTAACGAGGTATCAAAATCTTATATAATTCTTTCCCTGTAGTGGGAATCAAACTCTCAACCGTCGCGATTACTACTGTACTACTGTTCCAGCTTTGACAAAACGAAGCGCAGCGTTGAGCGGCGACTATCGACTCACTCAACTCGAAATATTATAATATGTTAGAAATATTATATAATATGTTATAAATATTATTCATAATTATATATATTTTTTTAATAAACTTATGGTTTGTCAGGCCGCGATGACGATTACATCAACGGTGGGTTCAATCCCGGGAAGCGCTGCGTTAATATGTGGGACGAAGGATGCGTCAATGGCCAACTTATTGGATCTGGTATGTAGTACTTACCTATATTCTGTTTTTTAATTACTAAAGATTATCTAAAGTTTATTTAAACACGATAATCTACTAATGGACTGAAATCCCAGGGCTCTCAGACCCTAGGGCCTGGGATCTTAGGCTATAAAGTTTTACCTGTTAATTTATACGAAATAATTGTAATTTACAATATTTTTATGTTGATTGTCCTTTATTAATGTATATATTAATGTATAGTATATAATAAGACAGTAAAAATATTTTGTCTGTACATTTAGTAATTTTGACTGAAATGGATAGAGGGACACTTAAAAAGAGTAAAAGAAAGCAAAAAGATTTTTTTTGAATTTCTTGTCTGTCTGTCTGTCGACATATTTTTGTCCGCATTTTTCTCTGAAAGTACTGAACCGATTTACTTGAAAATTACTTTGTTTTTACTCAACTTAACTACTAATGTTTAGTTCATCAAAATCGGTTCATTAAAAAAAAGTGATCGTCATTTGAAAGAAGTCGTAATTAATTCAGCACAGAGATACAGAACGATCTTGAAAGAAATATCAAGTAAATACAAAGATATTTTGGTTGGTTCGTTCATATATGTAATTAATTTAAAAACTGTACAGGAGTTAATATGCAATTATAAATAATTTAACATTTAAGGCTGTTTCTGAATGAGTAAATTAAATTATTCACTGACATCAGCACATTTAACAGATTTAGTATATTATATAGGTAAAAAGAACATAAAGTTACAAAAATATACGTGTAATAAATAATTAGCTCTATGTATATTTTATAAATATCAAATATCAACAATGGTCGTATTTTTTTATTTAAAACAATCAAAAATTCTTTGACGATAATGTCGTAAAAAATCATATTAAATGTCATTATAGTTGTCAATCAATTCTGCTTATTAAATCAATAATCATGTATTTTAAGCGGGCGAAGCCGTGGGCGAGCCGCTAGTATAGGTATAAATTTGTTGGTAGGCCAACAAATTTAATTTCACCAGCCTTTCGAAACACTTGGTGGATAGTGCGTGAGTAACGAAATGACTTAACTCTAGGTTTCCTTTGCCAATCCTACTACGCGAAAAAAGCGTTTTTTATAAGCGTCACGGTGTATCCCGCACATAGCAGGGTAAGTAGGATAGGAAACCTAGTGTTAAGACACTCTGTTCCCATTAAGGTACTTCATTTTTACCACTTTCCGTCGAATTTAGAAGGCATTGCGTGTTGAGTGGAACTCAATGCCGTGAAAGTTGCCGTACAAGAGCGAGGAAACGTAAACAAACACAACCTGTCACGTTTACAGTATAAATTAGCAATAACAATGACTAATTATTTATAGAAAAAGACAAATAATATTATATACAAAAATATTTTACATAAAAAAATTAAACCAAATAGCTTTGTTATTATTATTCCTCTAAAGAAATCAAACACTTCGACGCTTTTACAGAACTTATATTTCTTCCAGAGTAAAATACTATTAAGCAATGTCTATCTTAAATTCTAATACAATATGTTATTCTAGACGACCTCTTTCTTCTTCTGCTCCAAGTCTAAAAGTATATCTTGAATTTTCCGACCACATCAAGCATCATTTTTGTAGTATCCTCTGGTTCTATAAACTAATACATATTCAAAAATATATTTTAATTAAACAAAGAAGTTGATTTACATTTTTTTTAAATAAATTATTGCGAATATCAAAACTATAAAAATAAAATCATTCATTTCTAATGTGTCTGTTCATCTTTCGCCAGGTCGTGATGACGACTACATCAATGGTGGGTTCAATCTAGGGGTCGCAATATCGGACCATTCAAGCAAAACCGGGATTTTCGATATCGACTTCAAAAAAATCCCGGGATCCCGGTTTTTTCGATATTTTCGAGATTTGACAAAATTTGTAATTTTTCAAGCTTTTTCATATTTTTTTAGAGTTAAGTTAGAAGGGTATTTTTAAGGAAGTAGTAAATTAAATTATATTTACTAAATAAAACAATTTTTAATTATAATAAAATAAGTTTAATAATAAAATTTGGTTGTGGCAAACACTATATTTGACCAGAAACAAATTCACATGTATACATGGGAACGAACGGAAGGGAAAAATATGATTGATTTATTCCTAGTGGATCAGCGTATTCGAAGCCAAGTCATGGAAACACGAGTGTTTAGAGGTTCTGATCTGGGAACAGACCACTATCTAGTCGTTGCTAGAATAAGGGGTCTGTGGGCAGGTTGGCGCAGCTACACGAGGTATCTAGAGTTGGAGTCGAATTACCGCATAAGAAGCTGAAAGCTTCAAGACCCACCGACTAGAATGGAATATCAAGAAAGAGTTTCCAAAAAGCTAGACAGCAGTGAATCTGGAAATGGAAATATTGAAGTATGCTGGCAGAACCTTAGGGATTGTATAAAGGAAGCAGCGATAGGGGTATGTGGTAAAGAAAAAAGAGGCTTTAGCAAAAAGCGTGACGAATGGTGGGATGATGAAGTGCAAGATGCTGTAGAAGAATGAAGAAGGCATGGCAGGATTACAAAGCCTCTGGTAAGGATAAAAGTATGAGAGAGATGAAAAAGAAAGAGTATAAGCTACAAAAGCACCAGACGAAAGTACTGATAAAGATGAAGCGTGAAAAGGCAGAGAATGAAAGAGATGAAAGGTTAACGAACAACTTCAGGAAAAACACGAAGCATTTCTTGCGAGAAGTTAGTGTTTCTCGAAGTTGCTCGCTAACCTTTAGAATGAAAGGTGTGCTTTCCAAGGACGGTGAAATTCTAATTCTAAGTCTAACTGTGGTGGTTCCACACGTTTTGCAGCAATGGGCGGAATTTTACAAGGCGATGTATGAATGTGATGACGCCTCAGTCTCAAGTAAGAGCGAAACGCTTAGTCTTGATGTAGCTGATGGCGAAATCAATGTAAAAGAAGTTGAGAGTGCAATACGAAGTCTGAAATGTGGTAAGTCAGCGGGAGCAAATGGAGTTACTGCCGAGTTGATCAATAATGGTGGGCCACGCGTCTTAGACTTGTTCTGGTTTTTGTGCAATTTATGCTGGAAATCGAGGGAGGTCTAGGACGATTGGCGAAGTGCGGTCATCGGGCCTTTGTATAAAGGTAAAGGTTCACAGATAGACTGCGCAATCCATAAGGCTATCAGTTTGATTAGCTTAGGTAGTAAAGTTTATAATAAAGTTTTAGCGAGGAGAATGCAAGAGAGATCTCTCGGCTGTTGTGAGAGGCCCAAGGAGGCTTAAGACCTGGAAGAGGGTGTATAGATCAGATCTCTTCCCTTCGCATGATCACGGAAAAATATTTGGCTGTTAAAAAAAAGCTTTCTTTGCTTTCGTGGACTTGGAAAAGGCGTTTGACAGAGTTGTAAGAGCGAAATTATGGGAGATACTACTCCGGTATAATGTGAGCGGACCCTTGCTGCAGCCTGTAAAGTCTCTTTACAGAGATCACTCAGCCTGCGTGCGAGTAGGAGCTGGCATGTCGCCCTGGCTTGACATCCGATCGGGTGTTAAACAAGGTTGCGCCATGTCAGCTCGGTTGTTCAATTTGTATTTGTAGCATATAGTTGTCTCCAAGGAGTGAAACAAAGTGATATGGAAGTGAAAGTAGGTGACTTGAATGTGAATTGCCTGCTGTACGCAGATGATGCAGTGCTTATTGCATCATCAGAATGCGAGTTGCAGGCATTGGTCACCTCTCTGAAAGAAGGGTGTCAATATAATGATCTAAGCCTCAATGTGAATAAGACAAAGATTCTTATTTTTGAGAGAGATGAAGAAAGAACGGAATGCAAGATCAGTGTGAATGGTAAGATATTAGAACAAGTGAATGAAGTGGTATACTTGGGAAGTATGTTCGGTAGAGATGGAAGATACGAGATGGATGTGGAAAGGCGTATTGCTGCCGGTAACAAGGTTAACGGAGCCTTAGCTGCATTTATGAGACCACGAAACGTCAGCACAGCTGCGCGTTTGGCCGTAAACAATGCAGTTTTGGTACCGTCTCTGTTATACGGCAGCGAAACGTGGGTATTACAGAAGAAGAATGAAAGAAAAATAAATGCTGTGGCGATGCGATCTCTTCGTAGGATATGCGGAGTCAGTTTAACTGATCGAATCCGCAATGAAGAGGTACACATAATGGGAGGTACTAGCAAGGATGTCACGGTGAGAATGAAGAAGAACGTGCTCAACGTCACGTAAAAAGCATGAGGATCCCCCAGAGGACATGTATGAAGAGATTGATGACAGTGGACGAGGCGAAAGAGGTATGTAGAGATCGTAGCGTTTGGCGCTCCGTTCTTTCTGACTACCCCGCTAGGGGTATAAAGCGTGTAGCTAGTTAGTTAGTTATTAATTAACATTAACGAAAAACAATAATGACACCTGGAACATCGACGGGCAAGAACAGCGTGTAACAATGACGTGCAAAAAAGACGCGCAACAACGACGCGCCACGAGAAAATACAGTATTCGTGCGTTCGTCGGTCGGGCCGGTCAAACTCGGTTAAAGTCGTAAAATTCTGAATTTTGAGGAAAACTCATCGTTTACTTTTGCCGATGTATGTTATGTACCATTATATATCTTAAAGAAGCCTGGATTAAATAGCAGGCACGTTTTAATTCGAATAACTAACTTTTAACTTTGTAAAATCCGAAAATATCGAAAATCCCGGTTTTTTGTAAAATTAAAACCGGGATTTGTAACACCTATATTTGGTCCGATATCCCGGGATTTTTGAATTCCGGGATCCCGGATTGCGACCCCTAGTTCAATCCCGGCAAGCGTTGTATCAATATGTGGGACGAGGGGTGTATTAATGGACAAATTAGTGGATCTGGTATTAACAGTTTTAATCTTTTGTAATCTATTATTTTTAAAAATTGTAGCGGTAATGGAACCCGCACCCCTTGGAAACAGCCCAAGCGTTCTGACCACTAAGCCATATGTTTCGTCCATACGAATCATGCGAACGTATTCTTATAAATATTTCTTT
The DNA here is from genome assembly GCA_013421005.1 of Heliconius erato x Heliconius himera. NCBI lineage: Eukaryota > Metazoa > Arthropoda > Insecta > Lepidoptera > Nymphalidae > Heliconius > Heliconius erato x Heliconius himera. The sequence goes on from JAATLQ010031474.1 coordinate 10,009, forward strand.
TCATAAAGAAAAAAATCATTAACTTTAGCTACTCGTTTTGTAAGATATTAGAAATTGTACAAACCGTTAATAACTATATATGTTTTGTATATTAATGAAATATGGACCTTAGTTGAGTATTTTTTTAGCTTCACTTTGTATTTTGCACCTAGCAGGGTGGCAGAGAGAACCTGGGAACCTAGTGTTAAGAATCTCCGTTCCCATTAAGACACTTCCTCCACTTTTCACCGAATTCGAGAGACATTGCGTGTTGAGGGGCAGAACTCAACGCCGCGCTTTTCCTCGTTACCAGAGCGAGAAAATTAAAATATTAAATATATAATTTCAAGTGGGAATAGAATAGTACCCGCAACCTTACTTACTTTAATTAATAATTTACCTAATACACTTAAATCAAATATTTTGAACTATTATTTGACAAAGTTCTCTCTTCTTTTATGAGGTCGTGACGACGATTATATCAATGGTGGATTTACTCCTGGCAAACGCTGTGTCAACGTGTGGGACGAGGGCTGCGTGAACGGCCAACTCATTGGATCAGGTGATATAAAAATATGATTTGTAAGGTATACATATTTTGTCTTTAGGTAGATATCACTAACATTTCGGGAAAAAGACTAGGTGAAGTTTTGGCACTCGATAGACAATTGGCTCACTCAGTCCAGCACATATAGCAGGGTAGACAAACGCTAGTAAAAAATATTACTCCATTTCTCTCTCGAATTCGAGATTATAATAAATCCCTTTCGACTCTGAGATCGGTTTTGGGCGATGTTGAGATGCCGTTTTCATTCATGGATTATTAAAACCCCCGAATAGTAATTGAAACCACAACCATCGCATTTCATTGAGACGCTGTCCTACGCTACATGGTACTAATATAGTTTAGATAAGTAAGTACTTATATTACTTAGGCCGTCGTGGCGCAGAAGCACAAGTGTGTTATTGTAAGCGCAACGATTATAGGTTCGATTCTCACTTGGAGCAATGACATCTCTATATATAATAAGACAGTAAAAATATTTTGTCTGTACATTTAGTAATTTTGACTGAAATGGATAGAGGGACACTTAAAAAGACTAATAGAAAGCAAAAAGATTTTTTTTGAATTTCTTGTCTGTCTGTCTGTCTGTCTGTCTGTCTGTCTGTCTGTCTGTCTGTCTGTCTGTCTGTCTGTCGACATATTGTTGTCCGCATTTTTCTCTGAAACTACTGAACCGATTTACTTGA
>JAATLQ010031475.1:0-11240 GCA_013421005.1 Heliconius erato x Heliconius himera
TACCTCAAAGAACGGTTTAAGTTCTTGGGGTCGAATACCCTTCATTCCCAGCACCTCCGCTCCCGTAACAATAACCTCCTAGAAATTCCGTTATCTCGCACGAAATGTTATGGAGACTCTTTCACTATTAAAACAGTGAAACTTTGGAATGCACTACCAGATGAAATTAGACGATCTCAATCCGTTGGAATCTTTAAGCGTAAACTTAAAAAGTTCTACCTTGAACAGCACTCATAATCTGATCATATTATATGTGTTATATACATAATTAATTTTCATAAGTATTGTATATGTGTATGTATGTATGTATGTATGTATGTGCTCGTATGTATGTATATATGTATTAATATGTTTATGTTTATATGTATGTTAACTCTTGTTATATATTTTTAGTTTGTAATAAATACTTCTTAATACTTTTTGCACCTACATAAGTGTCCTAATAATAGTTTACTATATCTTAGTGGTTGCCTGTAAGAAATCACTTGCAGTGATAAGGCCGCCATTGCACATATTTTGATAAATTTTATATGGATAAGTAAAATGAAAACTTGTAAAGTCTTATGTGCAATAAAGTGTTATTTATTATTATTATTTTTAACCGATTTTAAAAAACAGAGGAAGGTCCCCTGTTTGCATGAATGTATATATGTATGGTTTTGAAAAACCAATTGTTAAACATAGAAGATTTTGATATTTTAACTGACTTAAAAAAGATTGTTCTTAGTATAACCCGTACGTTATGTTTGTCCACGGTTATTTTCTTTTTATTACTTAATAAAGGTCTCTAATTAACATCGCTGCGGTATTTTACAGTTTTCGCATAATAGAAAAGTAAAACTATAGCCACCTGTTTGAACTGGAGATATTGTGTATTGGTTAATTAATTTGAAATCAATGAGCTTATGCAGTTTTAGATAATTTTATTAAAACTTAAACTAATGTTCAATCTAGTCTAATTTCCTTTATCATAAAAACTATTTTTTTTAGAAAAAGTTTATCAATAATCTAATGCTTATAACCTCTCTGTATAGTCTCTCTCTATAAGTCTCTCGTACAACATTTTGTTATTTTTATGATATTATAAATGGGAATGCTACCAAATGTTGATAAACATTCGTTAAAAGAAATATCGTTTTTTTTTATTTAATGCGCTTAACATTTTATATTGCTACGTTGGGATTGCCATCAGCACACAAAAGATTAAACTTATGTAATATAAAATAGAGCCGAATTCTATTTTAAGATATTTGAAGCCAGTAGTGATGGAGGGGCACAAGCGTGTGACTGTAGGCGTGAACAGGTTGTGGGTTCGATTTTCACTCGAAGAAATTAAATATTTAATATTTACACATCTTCGCTTCGGTGTCAAAGAAATGTGCGGCATTGAGCTCCATCATTCATCATGCAATGCCTCCAAAATGCGGCGGAAACTACACACTACTGTCTTAACACTAGCCCCCCCCCTGCCTATCCTGGCTGTATGCGGGATACAACATGTAGCTAAAAAATAACCTTGTAAAATTTTACTTCTTCATTTTCGTGAATATCCGTGTCAGTTTGTGTTACTACTAAAGAGGCCAGTTGGAATCTCTATACAATAATTATATACAAAAATATATTTCTTCATTTTAGACTTACTGTTTTAATCCACAAGCATCTGTGCTGTAGCACAGATAGGTACATATATATAATTTTCACAAAACGGTAATTTATAAAATATTTTACATAAATTTTTAAAGTTGTCATTTTTCATAAGTTGTATATTTCAATGTAACAAAAATAAGAGTACACGAACGCCATTTATTTTTATATGACTACTTATTAACAGGCTGCTAACGTCGACTGGCAATTACTATAAATTTTAATCTAAACGTTTCAAAAGAGCTTAATATAAAATGTTTATTTTAATAAAATACATTTTTGAATTTGATGCTTAACCAAAAAGCTGGGTCGTAGCGTAATAAAAGCACACGTTTACTTTTGCGTCTAGCTGTATATGATTATATATAAAGTGACAGAATATATATTATTTTTGAATACTTATTTTAGACATTTCCTCCGGTTTTCACTTCTTGTTCCCACTTTCAACCGAATTCTGAAGGCAGTGCGTGATGAGTGGTGGAACTCAACGCTGTGCACCGCCCAACTTTTACGACACTGCGTGGTGAGAGACTGAACTCTCAACTCTGCGCATAGCTAATCGTACAGAGTTGGTTGTCGTACAGAGAAAGTGACAATAGCTCATTCCTCCGAGTGGGAATCGAACCCACAACCGTGAACTTTACAGTCTGACTGTTTTTAAAATAAATCAGCTTCACACTATACCCCGCTAGCAGGCAGAAGGAACTTAGTGTTAAGACACTCCGTTCCCCACTTTCTGCCGAATTCGACGCCTCTTTGCCTCGACACCAGAGCGAAGAAATGGAAATATAAATTTAAGTAAATATTTCATCTCCTCGAGTGGGGATCGAACCCACAAACAGTCGATTACTAGATTATAATATTCTAAATATTTTGTAATTAGTGTTTTTTGTACATGATTTTTATTTATCTTTTTACTTTGTATAAAGGCGTTTTTTAAAATACAAAAGAATTGAAAGTAAGAAAGGATCTCCTTGTATGTATGTTATTCAGGAAATATATAAGAAGGAAGTTGCGTAAACTATTAACTTTTGTTTACGTGATGGGAAACGAGTCAAGAATACCCCGAAATTCAGATGACCCGCTATAAATTTGGAAAGTTTGTCTTTTTCTATTGGATTGGTGGCTCTAACAATGTTACCAACTTTTTTTGTTTGAGAGGTGATTTTTTCATAGTGAAAATATTAGGTATGTATTTCTTATCGTGTTATTTTACAGTAATACTTTGCGGGAAATTAATTTAATAAATATTTGTTTCAAGAGTAGGTATTTGAACCCATATCCATCGTTTTATTTTTATTACTTTATTACTACACATTTATAAATCTTTATAATAGGTGAAAAGTGCATAACGGAGTTATTTGTCACAATTTTATCCATTTTTATCTTCAAGCTGTATCTCGCATATAACATGGTAGGCAGAGGGACCTAGTGTTAAGACACTATTCCCAATTTCCGAAGAATATTTGAGGTACTGTGTGTGCCGCGCGTCTTATTACCAAAGCGAAGAAATGAAAATATTAATAGAACTCCATTTCCTTCCATTTTTGACAATTTTAATTTATTAGGTAGAATTGTAATTATATACCATTGTATTTTTATTGATATGTTATAAAACTTGTTTTTTTTTAATCATAAGAAACTGAATTTGACTTACTCTTAATGAGTGTATGGTTAGGTGACAATACATTAATGTAAGAAAATAACGGAATCGGTGTGATGATGGAGCCAGGACTGTTTAGAGGTTACTAGGAACCCACTCGTGTTTAAGCACATATTATTATAGGATACACTTTTTGACACACAATAAAAGCGTCTTTTAATTTCTTTTAAAATATTTTTTCTGCCAACCTTACACAACGTAAAAGTGTAAAAATGAAAAAAAAAATGCAAATAATATTTACAATAAAACACTAGTCAGCTACATTATAGTTTCTTCCCTTTGGCTAAGAAATTAAACTTTTAAGAATAACGAACGTGTACTCTCAAAGCGGTCCTAAACAGATTAGCGGGCCAGTTTATACCGACTTGAACAGCCTGACTGTTATCCACTTTAATTAAAGTTGTAAAATGCGAGCGTCTCCCTACGATCGGCCTTTAGAAGCTTAAGATGACTGTAAATTAATATGGACTCTATATTTGGACGACTTGGTCAGTGGTATTTTTAAACAATTTAATGTGAATTGATTTTTGTTTAGCTTCACGTTTCGTTTCTAGCGTAGTTAGGGAGCCAGATTTTTTCCCGGTGAAAAACGGGATTGTTGTAGTTAAGTAAATAAGCCATTGAGGCCAGTCGTGGCGCAGTGGCACAAAGTGTGACTGTAAAACCGACTGGTTGTAGTTTCGATCCCCACTCGAGGAGATGAAATATTTACTTAAATTTATATTTCCATTTCTTCGTTCTGGTGTCGAGGACAAGCGCGGCGTTGAGTTCTGCTACTCAACACGCAATGCCTCCAGAATTCGGCAGAACACTAGGTTCCCTCTGCCTACCCTGCAGTGTGCGGGATACAGCGTGAAGCTGAAAAAAAAAAGAAGTAAATAAGCGGGATCTTTTCGTCAAAAGCGGGACAATATGAATATAAAATATTTTTTATGGAAAACCATAATTATGCTTAAACGATATTGTTTTGGTTTACCATATATAGGGCAGTTAAGGTTTCGGAATAATTATACGTAACTTACGAATATACTTATGTACTTGTATTTCAATGAAATTATTAGTAACTAAATAAAATATTAAAATAATAAAAAATATATTTATTATTACGTGGAATAATCAGTGAAAAGCGGGACCATCCATGTATGTCGTGCTCGGCACATTTAATTTTTGGGCTAAAAATCGGGACGTCCCGCCAAAATTGGGACATCTGGCAACGCTGGCTCTGCATGACAGTGGACGAGGTGACTCTTTTGATCAACTTCTTCGTTAAGTCTAGTCCTCCTTTTCTGAATATATGTCGCTTTTAAGTCATATTAAGTATTTTTTTTCTCACATGCCTTTATAGTTTCGTAGTAGTTTCGCTTGTTTTTTATAAATTGGATCTATAGAGCCTATTATTGTTCAACAAGCAAAGCAAGTAGAAGAAACAAAGGTGATGCTTTTTATGTTATATGTACTGTATATAATGTAAAATTTAGTTTTTTATGGTTTCGTATGTACCTTAAAGACTTAAAAACCAAACTCTTATAGGAGCACTATGTTCGAGACCGAGAGTAGAACTTACTTACTTAAAAAAAGGAAATTTATAATTATATGATAAAAATATAAAAACTCTTACAGAATTATAATTGCATTTCTTTTCATAGAAAATAATTGCATACACTTGCAAACGTAAATTAGTCAACAGTTAACAGATGTGCTTCCCGTTGACCTAGAAACCTGAATAACCACGGAACCCTCTGCAGACGAATTCGACTCGCACTTGACCGGTTGGTTTTATATATATTAGTGTGTGTTAAGTTTATATTATAGAATCTTTATAAACGAAGTCAAGTTATAAAAATATTTCAATAAGAAACCAGTCGTGTAATGCTGTGGAAGCTTAACCGAACGTTATTTATGGAGGTTATTATGTAAAACATACTACATACGTTTATTATATATATCTGGTTATTTATTTTAATCCATTAGTATGGTGAAATTTAATTTTAAGATTCTAGGCTACTTCCCGCTGGGTCCGTGTTAATAAAGACTTTCATTAAGCTTAGGTCGTCTCTACAGGTCGACACCTTTATATATTACACATCGGCGAGAATTTATGAAAGGTACCCTTTTATGAAATATTAAGAATATGTTCTAAACAAGTATAATTTCTGGTTAATGTTTATTTTTAATATTTTATTAAAATTTTCTAAAAAATACAGACAGACAGGTTGTGGGTTCGGCTCCTACTCGAGAAAATGAAATGTATATTATTTTCATTTCTTCGCTCTGGTATCAAGGCAAATCGCGGTGTTGAGTTCCGCCGCTCAACACGAACAGGCAGTGTCTTAACACTAGGTTCCCAGCTTTCCTCTGCCTACCCTGCTATGTGCGGGATGCAGCGTGAAGTTTAATAATTATGTTAAACAAAATACTTTATATTGATTTATTTATGAAAATATTAAAATTAAGCAAACGCTAAATGGGAAAAGAAAAATATAATAGTGAAAACTATATTTAAATCGGTTAAGCCGTTTCTGAGATTAACTTGCACAAACGCACAGACAAACAGACAAAAACCATTGTTTTATGAATACTATTGCATCTAAAAAACCCTCAATAACAGAATTTCTCAGATATCTTCCATAGACAGACAACGATCAGTTACAATTTTATTATATATACATATATAGATACGTAAAACTATTTTCAAATAAAAGAATATAAAGCTTAAAAAGAACAGAACATATAAGCCAGTCCTATTGTAGTTACATTTGACTTACAAAAATCCACCGAGCCGTAGACAATAAAAATCGTGCTACGAAATATTCTACGGAATGGCCAACTATTATATAGATTGTAGTGCATAAGTGCTTTTATCTCTTGCATTTGGTTTAAAATATTAGAAATATTATATTGCTGGTTTTCGCAGTATGAAAATTGGTTTTGTAGTTTTTGCTGTTACAATTGTAGGTTCTATATTTATTTTAGCTTCAAGCTGTATCCCGCAAATAGCAGGGTAGGTAGAGGGAACCTGGGTATGTAGTGTTAAGACACATCGTTTCCCATGAAGACACTTTTGTTTCCCATTTTCCGCCAAATTCTTGAGGCCTGGAGAGTACCGTGACGTAACTCAACGCCGCGCTTCGCTTTATTAGCAGAGCGAAGAAATAAATAAATATTAGTTTTATAATAGGTTCAATATTGCTATATTTATGCCACTGATGTGTTCGTAAAGTACGGTGGGACATCTGGCTGTAAACGCGATAGTTACATTTTCGACCCCCTCTCGGGCAAATGATAAACAAATTGCTGCGTTCAGTTCCGCCACTCCATACGTAATGTCTCGACTTCAGGCGAAAAGTATAGAATCGAATGTGGTTTCGTGAAGCTGAAAAAAAGCTTTTGCTTCTTCCTTTTTTCGCTTCTACGCTAAATACATCTGAGTAAGGAGATGATTTTGACGAGAATACTCTTGGAACAAGGAGCTTAAATCATGCTCAGATTCTGTAATTATTACAAGGAGAATACATTATAATAAAAAGTTATAAATTTAAACTATAAATACGAATATATAACATTTATATATTGGAATCGTTGTGGTGTCACAGTGTCTGATTGTAAAAGGCAACGGTTTCGAATCCAACGATTCCCATTTGTGGGAATGAGATATTAATTTCTTGGTTCCGATATCAAAAGATAGCGCGGCGTTGAGTTTTGCATAATATCGCCAAAATTAGGCGGAAACTAGAGAATGGAGCGTCTTTACATTATATTCCCTTTTTCTACACTGTGACATACAGAGTGAAGCTATATAACTTCAATCCATTTCATATAAAATGAAATATCGTGAATCGACGACAATATTTCTTTAGCTCGCATCACGCTGGATCCCGCATACAACAGGATAGACTCTATCTTTACTTACCGTACAATTTCCGAGACATTTGGTGTTGAGTATCGGAACTCAATGCCGCGCTTGACTTGCTACCAAAGGGAGTTCTTTTTTTCCATTCCTGCGAATGGAAAACGAACTCAAAACCGTCTGGTTCGTAGTCACACTGTGTCGTTGTGCCACGACGGCTTTAACACAATGACATACTTGTATTTCAAACATTTCATTAAACTATTTCAATGCTCTTTTTTCACGCAGGTTCGACAGAGGAAGTCTAGTATTAAGATACTCACTTCCTACTTTCCGCCGAGTTCTGAAAGCGTTGCATGTTGAATGGCGGAACTCAACGTTGCGCTTTATCTCAACACGAGAGCGAAGATATTAAAATATTAAATTTCATCGAGTATCGAACCCGGTGCCTATCACGTTTACAGCCACATGCTTGTGCACCTGCGCCACAACTGGCCTCAAATCAACAAAAATAATAATTTTAAATGTAAAAGAAACTAACTTTACAGAATCGTAAAATGTATGTTGGTAAGATACCGCGCGTTATTTGTAATACAATATTTACTTAAGATTCAAAGCTCTGTTATTCTTCTTGCTAACGTCTTGATTCCATAATATTCTCGACATTGATGTTATTGTTGATATAATTTAAGAAAAACAAAGTCTAAGATCTTACCACTCTGTTAGATTTCTGAGAAAGATTTTGGAATTATTATTTTATTTACATTTATTTTATGAAATAGTAATAATGCACTTTTTATGTAAATTTATATCATTGAATAATATTGTTTTAAGATCAGATACAATAAAAATTGTTATGTTTGTTTGCTAAGTTATTGTGACCTAGTGTTAAGACACTCCGTTGCCGACTTTCCGCCGAATTTTCGAAGTAATAGCGAAACTCATCGCCGTTACCTTTTCTTATATATATCTTTATCTTATATGAAATATTTCTCGTATTTAAATGTCCTGCCTTCTTGTTTTGTTCCTTCAATTTAGATATATCGCATAAAACATTATTCACCTTGATTGAAAAAGAATTATATTTGAAAAGCAGATGAGATTGAATCGTGTAGGCCACGATGCAACTAAAGCGCATTACACCGGTATAAAAAAAATAAAACAACCATAAATAACAATGTTACAATTATTAAACAGTACTAATATAATTATATAAATAGTATTAGTTTTTTTTAGTTGAGGCCAGTCGTGGCGCAGCGGCACGAAGTGTGACTGTAAAACCGACTGGTTGTGGGTTCGATCCCCACTCGAGGAGATGAAATATTTACTAAAATTTATATTTCCATTTCTTCGCTTTGGTGTCGAGACTAAGCGCGGCGTTGAGTTCTGCCACTCAACACGAATTAACAATGCCTCCAGAATTCGGCAGAAAGTGGGGAATGGAGTGTCTTAACAATAGGTTCCCTCTGCCTACCCTGCTGTGTACAGCGTGAAGCTGATTTATTTTATTTATAAGTTTTTAAAAGTAATACAAAACATATTATACGCAAGTTATAATATTAAATAAACATGCAATAATTAAAATTTAAAAGAAAAAAAAAACATCATAATTTTACCCAGAACCATAAAATATTATACAGCTAATGTTCCGGAGATTTCTTCACGCGACTCATTTTGCGTTTAATACGTTCAGTATAAGCAGCCACTATGTTGGACAGTAGAGGCAAGATGGAAGACCTCTCATCATCCTTAACCCCTACTTCTGCGCACATTTCTGCCCTACTCTTCTTCACTTTAGGCATCGCCGCCTCAGAAGTCATCACTGATGCTGTATACAGATAACCATTCCATTCTAAATATTCTTTAACCAGTTCGTTTATTAACAATACCTCTTCTGATGGTGGTGGTACACCAGAATTTTTGAAGCCAGGGTTAAGGGAGTCCTGTCTGTCTTGGAGCGCTTCTGTTATTTTTGAGCGCATCTGTTAAATTATGATAATTAATTGGTGAAAGAAATATTATATTATATATATACTAATAACTATGTTGAAGTTATATATGGTCTAACAAATCTTAAAAAATCTGCCGATGAAAGATATTGTTGTTAAATTTATTTGCCCTCCTTCTTTTATGTGACCGTACCATTCCCTATGTTTTAGTAAAGGGGCCTCTATTATTTTATTTTTTCTTTTGTTATGAAGCAGATTTATGCTTTTTATCGTATATCAGAGAATTCAGAGAGAGTCCAGTGTCAATAAGATACTGACAGAAAAGACACTCTGTCCTCCAGAATTCAAGAAAATGCGTGGCGGAATTCAATGCTGCGCTTTGTCATTCCATAACATACTAAAAATACTTCATTTCCCCAAGAAACCTTTGAACCATCGCGTTTAAAATCAGACGTTGTAACATTGCGCCATGATGGCTTCTTTTAAGAATTAAAACTAAAATCAACAAACACACGATTGCAAAAATTCTTAAATTCAAATACAAAGTTTTCCAGAACACTTGGCAATGAAGAAGAGAGCGCAATAATTCCAACGGGATTTACTCATGTATTTAATGAGACAAAACGTTGAATAAACAAGCTCGGCCACAAATTAAACTTTACATTATTAATTTTTCAAAAAAATTTCTTTGTTTTCAACTAAGATTAAAGTATTATTTTCTACAACAATACGCTTGTGTTGAACTAAATAAAATTAAAAATGTAAATATACGTTTTAAATTGAATGAATTTCTTATATTATTATGTATGTTAAATCGTGTCTCGTTACTTTTTTTATATATGAAGGCTGATTGTATGTTTAATATTGATTCAAAGTTAAAAATAGGTATCACATGTCCTAATTACAGGATATGCAGAGGGAATTTAGTGTAAAAATACACCGTTCCTATTAAGACACTTCCATTCCCCACTATCCACTGAATTCCAGAGGATTAGCGTATCGAGTGGCGGATCTTAACGCTTTACCAGAGCGAGGAAATGAATATATTAATCATTTTGTTTCCTGAAGTAGGAATCGAACCCAGAACTAGCGGCGTTTCCTTCTTCGACATGAATGACCTCATAATATAATTATTTTTTGTCACTATATTCCATATCATCTTTTCCAAGTGGTGTAACCACAGCAATATTCTTTAAAGGCTCAACAAAACAAAATCAATTAATTCGCTTGGCTTAAACAAGAATTTCGTGAAAAGAATTAAGCACCTCCGCCTGAAATTTACACAGATGACCGCTTTTCCTCAAAAGATTTTTTATGGCGTCCAAAAGCTCTTTTTCCGATATCGTTTGGTTTTCGCTCATTTCGTTGTAAATTTAATTATTTCCAAAGAACTGCCTTCTGTAATGAAGTATCAAATAAAACGTATTATCGGATCTGAAGCCCTCTTTGAAGCCTATGTATTCGAATCTAATCTCTTTAAATGAAATGGTCTTACGAAAATATATTGAGAAATTTAAGGGCCGTGACAGGCGTGTGACACTGTCTGTGTATTTAATTACTTTTTCACCAGTTTTTATTTACCTTTGAAGGAATCATTTATAATCTGTTCATTTGAATAAATAAGTTTTCTTTACGGAAAAGTAAATTATTTGTAACAGATTTTGTTGGGTTGAAGTAAAATATATTTTATTACAGTTGTGTTACTTAGCTGCTTTACGAGAAGAAAGTGAAATATAAAGAGATTTTAGAAAGAAATATAGATTACATAAAATTTCTTTATTTTTATATATATTTTTGCTTATTTATAAAATTTGGTATCAATTATTTTGACTATCTATCTGTCTGTTAAGAGCATTAATCTCAGGAACGTTTGGAGATATCGAGTTGAAATTCAAACCATATAGGGGAGAGGGGGGCACATTCGAACGATTTTTAAACTTTGTGTCATATCTAAAAATTCTACAGTTTTTAACTTCTTTACTATTTCACAATGCTTAGTCCAACTATTGTGCCACACAATCGTAGCATCATATGTAGAAAAATATATAAGGTAAAGGTGCAATATCAACTTTAGTAGCAGTAGTCAAATGTTCAAAGCTGCCCCCCTTGCGGGGTAGCTTTGAACATATATGGGGCA